>JAQFYP010000465.1:0-22891 GCA_034694865.1 Bilobella braunerae | reverse complement strand
GTGAATCAAAAGGCCCTCTTCGTGTCGATTCCACTTAAGCTCTCACTTCACTGCCCAAATCGGCCCCACCGCCCCCACTTTTGCGGAGAAAGCTCCCCACCCACGGAAGCGGAAAGCTCTGCCTTTGCTGAAAAGCGGCTTGTGAGTGATGATTGTCGGTTTTAGGAGGGATGATGTTGATTTTGGGTTGTCCAATGTCAGTTGAATTTTGAAAGCGTGCCGTGGTTGTTTGGAAGGGACCCTGCGTGAGGCCCTTGTTCAGTGAGTGATGGTCAGAGAAAGTGTGAAAGTGCAAAGTGAATGATTAGGAAACTTGTAGCCGATGGATTTTCACTTTTGTTGACTCTCAGCTCACAAACATCAACCGCTCCCCACCTAAAACACATTATTCTTCTACACCCCCATCCAAGGCCTTCAATTCTTCTACATTTGTTTTTGAATGGTCCACGAAGGAGAAATGAAGGGATTTCGCCACTTTCTCTTTTAATCTGCACCTGAGAAAGTGAAAACTAATCTTTTCCTTATTTAATTTAAGTGCTCAAAAGTCCTTTGAATTTTAGATTTTTAACAGGAGCAAGCATTAAGATAACAATAGTTTTTTTCTAATTGAAATCAATCAGCTTTCGGATGCCATAATCTTGAACTTTGTAGTTTTAGAACTACTTTGAATCATTCAGTGATGCAACGTCACTTTAAAATTTAAAATGAATAATAATACTCACATATCGTCTGCCTTCAGTTCTGGGTTGGAATTATTTCCTATGACCAAGCGCTTCCAATCAATGTATTGATGTAATTTTGTTTTCCAAAATTCATGTTTGTTTTCAATTTTAAAATTTGCTCTTCTAGGACTTTAAATTTGAAATTTAATTTTGAAATTTAAAATTTAAGAAATGAAAAAAAAAGTTTTCAATATGAAAAGATGAGTTTAATTAATACAATTTACAATTTATTTTTTATTTAAAAAAAATGTAGGGGTCTAGGAGATTGTACAGAGCCTTTTTATGTTTCGTAACTAAAAGAAAAGTTTATCAAACGTAAGGGACGCTGTTATTAGAAGTGAAAGTCAAAATGTAACAAGTCTTTACCACATGGTGCTACAATGCGGTACGTGATAAATGAGGAAGATACACAAAAAATTGTTGTAGCATTTTTGTTAGGTCCTACAATGTGTCGCAATGATTTTTTTTAATTGAAAAATATAAACGGAACATGTTTGTTTTTGACAGTTGAGAACATATAATTATACTTTAGTTCTTGCTATTTTGTGCCTTTCCCTTATTGGCCTTCTCCAGCGCCTCATTTCCGTCCTCCAGCAGCCTCCAGGATCCTCCAGGAAAGTGAAAGTAAAAAGTGAAAGAGTCCCCCGCTTCAGTCGGCCTTCCACTCTCCTTCCAATTGGACTACGCAACCTCTTTTCTCCACTTTAACATCATTACATGTAACTTAATTACCTTTTAAGTGGCTCCACTAATTTGCTAGTTAGAGTTTTAATGAAACCTCCCTCGACCCTTCCGGTGCATTTGAAACTTTCACCGCCAAAAAAAATCTGCCCTCTCCGCTCCTAATTTTTTCTTCGAAAAACTCGCTAGCATATTCACTGCACTTCCCATCGAAGCAATTAAGAAGCTAATTGAAATTCTCGAGCACTGGAGAAGTATCTCGAGGCTTCGCTCAGGCCCAACAGCATGGGATGGGAACAGGTAAACCAAATTACACTTTTTCTAAAACACAATTTTAGAACAAATGAGGCTAGATTTTGAAAAGAAAAAATAATCATGACGATTGATTTTATTTGACGTTTGGCAATGCCCTTTTTAGCATGGAATGATATACTTATAGATACATGTTTTAAGACTTAGATAAAGTTTGTTTTAGGACTTAGATAATGATTTGTTTGAAGACTTCAGATAACTACGTACTAATCTAAGCAGCTTGAGTATACTTACAGCTAAAATTACATAAGATAAAGTTAAAATTAAATTTAAATTGGCACACCCGCTTCCTCCCAGCATTTTTTTTTATCACAATAGCTTTCATAAATTGTTTCCATATTTAGAAATAGAATTACACATGAATATATGTAAGTTTTTGTATACGGAAGTTGTCTGTAGGGTACTGGCATAACTTTGGAAGAGTTCTCCAACATCTTTTGATAGTGTCCCTGTAGGAGTGTTTTGCGATCCTGTTCTGTCGCTGTACAATGCTCCAAGATATGGGTTAGCGAAAGCGATTCATCACAGAACTTGCATTTTTTAACGGTAAACTCTCCGAGGTTGATCCATTTTCCCTTGTTCAGCACCGTATTTCTGTTCAAGCGTAGTTGGGCTATCCTAGTAACCGCATATCTCGGTAGGGGCTCCTTTAAGTAGAACTTTGCTCCAAAGTCAGACTTCACCAAGTCTTTGTAGTGAGTCATTGTGGTGGACTTCTTAGTAGAAGCAATATCGCATTCCCCAAGTAGGCTTCTCAATTTTGACAAAAACAGCTTTTGAATTCTTTGGGCGACATTGTAACTGTTAATTTCCCAAACCCATGAGAGTCCAACCGAAGAGAGAAGTTCGAGCATCTGCGTGCACCAGTCCTGGACATCTGATCCAGAACGAGCTGCACATTTTCGGAGTTGCATGTAGGCCGCGTTCAACAGGCTATCTTTTTTTGCACCAATTAGTTTAAGCCAGAACGAATAAGCGAGTTTTGCTACAGCAAGTCTTGAATGTGCAATGCCGGTTTCGAGTCTCACAAAGTACTTGGGAGTACTTAGAGGAAGACCAATAAAAAGAAAAAATAATAGAAAACTAACTTTCTAAAAAGTACAAAGCGTTTCACAATGTCGGGAACAAAAAGAGAAAGTGAGTAAAACTAGGCATTACTCTCGAAAAGAATTGCTATGAATTAAAATCCAAAAATCCAAACCTAAACATAGAGCGTACGTAAACGGACACTCCTTTGGTGAAAGTTTTACTATTTTACTATTTACGAGGAATTTTTCGCCTTTGAAATGCTCTGTACATGTAAGACTCAAATTTAACTAGTTATTTTAAGTTATTTATTGATAATTTAAGTGATTACTAAAAATATTTATCAAGGCATAAATGGTCACTAAACTAAATAAGGTACTTCGTGCTTCCAGCGGCAGACCATAGAAGTAAAATTTTTAGTGGCGTTGATTGAATCATATTATTAAACTCATATTATTAAACTTTAAACAACTTTATTTCTGAAATTCATTTACGTCGCTTCAGCAAGCGTTCTTCTTGTTGTGAAAAAATAAGTCGCTGAATCGCTTATAAAATTTAGAAATTTCTAAAACAAAAAACATTCTTAAATTTTTTGTCTCGCCACAAGTGTACCTACTTTTGAAGCGTACTTTGGCAGGCTCATATTTTGCTCCTAAATGCTGATCCTCGACCGTTTACTTTTGAGAACAAAATTGTGTCCTAATTTTTGTATACCTAATTGTAAATAGTTTTATATCGTTTTTTTTTTAAAAAAGTTTCAAAAATGCTTTCAAAAAAGTTGTTCATAATTGATTATTAGTGTTAAAAATGAAAAAATGAACCGTTTTTTTTTCTGATTTTGACGTTGGATTGACGTCAGGGGGTTGACTTTTTGATTGTTTTGGTGACAAAAGCGGCTCAAAACATTGCGCTGTGCGCCACCTTTCACTGCGTCTGACTTTTTGAAAGCCGAAAAATCACCACAAAATTAAAACATTGCTTTCAACGCCACACAAGAAAAATTCAATAATATGTACAAGTGACTAAAATAAGGGATGTCTAGTCTTAACTGCTTTATCCTTCTTTGCATTACACTTTTCTCTCTTCTACCACAAAATTCGGTTTTAGCTAGTTTCAACGTCATGCGAAAACAATCTCAATAATATCACGATAACATAATTGAATTAAAGGTAACTTTAATCTTCCTTTTTTATTATTACGTTTTATTTGTTTAAAAATTGAAATTAGAAGTTAAAAACAACTTAATTATAAGAAAAAAAAATTAACGAATAACTAATTAAATAAACCGTGTTAAAACGGTCAACCAGTAGCGGAAGTAGGACACTTAAAATTGGGTATTTTAATATTATTTTTATAAAAAATATAAAAATCATTCCAATAGAAAACAAAAGTCCAAATTTTCGAAGGTCAAGGGGTATTTTCGGGTAAAAAAAGGGCCCTGGGGTCATTCAAACCATCATAACATTTCGTTTCATTCAAAAGTCTCTTTTGACCTTCAAAGATCATTTTGAGGTCAAGGGTTCATTTCCGGGTCAAGGGATGCTCTGGGGTTATTTAAACTATCATAACTTTTCGTTTCATGCAAAAGTAGAGTTTGACCTTGAAAAGTCATTTTGAGGTCAAGGGGTCATTTTGGGGGTCATTGGAGGGTCACAGCGAAAAGTGTCATATACAAATGTTGTTCCCCCTTATAAAAGGATCAACTTTTGTAGGGCTCATTTTTTATGTTGTAATAAAAGATTTCATTGACCTTGACCTTTGAACCTCAAGGTAGTCACTTCCGGTCAAATAAAAATAAACTTGAACTTGGTCGGAACTCAAAGAATTCATATCCGCAAACAGATTTGTGATATGTTGTGTATGTGTAGTTCCTGAGATAATCGCGGTTATGGGACGGACAGACAGACGGACAGAAATGACGAAAACATAAAGTAGTTTTCGCTTTGTTTCATCTACTAATAACTATTTTTTCAATTTGACTAACTTGCACAAATTGACACTAGTCTCTAATTGCAACTTTCCAACTAAAGCACCTCGAGTTGCTAATTGCTATTTTTTTTCTCTCTAAGTTTCTTTTTCTGAAAACTTTAACTAGAAAAGCTAATTACTCAAAAGTAAAGCAACTTCTGTGAAAAATGACAAAGATAAAAGTTCACGATTTTTTTCTCGAATTTCAGAATTTTTTCCTTACGCCAGCGCCAGCCGAAGTTTAGAACTCGTTTCGGAGAGGAGATAAAGAAGCCTTGTAGTTTCGAGGCCGTCTACTCGTCCTAATTTTGTTTTAATACTTTAATTTTCCCTATTTTGGAAATTTGAAAAAGTGCTTTCTCTTAACAAACTGAATTAAGTGAAAGTGATGCCAAACGCCACGAAATTAGGTGCAAGGAGTGAACCAAGAAAAAGCAATTGAAATTTGCATTTATGCTTTCTTTTTTTTCTTTTTTTTTTTTTTTTTTTTTTTTTTTTTCGAAAATTTGAATATTTTTTAAATGTTTTAGTTGTGTTTTTATGACTTTTCTCTAAAGTTCCGCTTTTCGTGCATCACTTCACGAGTCTGCTGCAGATATTCATGGCTGCTGAGCGGTGCCATGTGAGGTCAGAGGTCAAAGTCACATGCTAATTTTATTGCACTTTTCTACGACTTTATCCAAAAACAGTTAGTATTTGTTTTGGAATGCGTATTTCGTTTGCATTTTGTAAATTTAAAAAACATTTTTTTAATATGTAAATCAAATTAAACAAACATTTAATTTTGTTTAAACACTATTTAAATTAACTGAAACTGAAATTTAATTAGGAATTTGTGTGGGGTCCGCGAGGGGGGAACGAGCGGATTCTCCCCCACACCTCGCCGGTCCTCACCTGGACTCCCTCCGGAGAAATACTGCAGGTCAGAGGTCAAAGGTCAAGGTCAAGTTACTCAAATTTTTGTTGACCTTTTAGGAGACATCAGCAAGACTACTTTTCATGGCTGTACGCTGGGTGAAGTGCTTGTGTCCCATTCAAACGCTCTCCAAGCGAGATCAAGTAAAACCTTGAAACTCAAATTTTTGAAGTTTTAAAAAATTTCCAAATGTTTTAAAAATTAGAAAATGTTTGAAAATTTTAAAGAAATGTAGCTTCTTCTTCTGAGCGAGTCGTGGAAAGAGCTGTTTCTGCTCCACTTGGCGCGGTGATCAATTCCACTCGATATTTCAGCGATTTTAATTGTTCTCAAAGCACTGGAGAAACTTCCAAAAGATCCCCTAGTTTTGACATCAAAGCCATTCAAGTAATTTATTCAATTAAATTGGGTAAATGTTGGGTACTAGATGTATGGTGTTTCCTTGTGTACTTTTATTTTACAAAATACGAATTTCAAATTTAGAAACTTTTCAAAAGATTAGAAAATCAGTTCAGTTTAAAAAAATCCGTAACGGTTTTTTTTTAATTTAAAAATGACTATGAGAATGTCTACTCAAATTTTTAAAAGGAAAAACATCACAACTGAAAAATAAATCTTTTTTTTTTTCAAAATTACAGGAAATAATGGGCCGATTTCATCAACTTTCTCCAGACCTAAGTGAGCGTGGTTACTATTCTACTCAAGCCAGGCTTTCAAAAAATCGCAGAATTTATTTTGAATTTGTTTTAAAGACGCTGTTTAGAATTTTTAAATATTTAAATAAAAAATCAATGAACTTCATGATCCAGTACCTCAAGGGCCTCAAGGGTTGCTCATAATCTGGCCAAAATGGCTCATCAGCGATTTTTATTAGGCTTTCAGCAGAGATCGAGAAGTCCTTTGGTTACGAAGAGGCTCAGACTTGTGCCTTCATTCCTAGGTTTTTTAAGTGTTGTTTCTTTTTGGATTTGCACTGCACAAAGTTGTCAATTGGAAAACATCGGCATCACTTAACGTTCAAGCAGCGCTGCTGCGAATTGCTGTTTGAATTTTCTAAATTTTCGGCATTTCGACGGTTTTCCGAATGGACACATGCTCATTTTGTTTTTCTTCTGCGAAAACGACCGTGCGGAGCAAATCAACCAAATCATGTGCAACGCCCTCTTTGTGCAGGAAATGCAAATAATGAAGTCGACACCGAACGATGTCACGGTCCAACGGCCGGCGACACGCCACTCAGCAGCTCAGCTCAGCAGCCAATCAGAGACGAACGCTTCCGGATGCCCTCCACCAATCACAGCCCCTCTTCCCGTGCACTACAGAAGAAGCACTCCACCCAGCTCCACCTCTCTCGTCGTCTACGGCAAGTCGCTGCAGCTGAAGCGTAACTTGGCAGCGCCGGCTTGTCGCTGCTGAAAAAGCAAATCAATCAGCGATTTCAGCGATTTGAGCTTGTCTATACTTTCAAAATTGGTTTTGATGTTGCCTTTGGTCCAAATGAAGTAATTTTAAGTAGTTTGTTAATGGTGTTGGGTCGTAATTGAATGGAGTGTGTTGGGAGTATGCGATGATGTTGGTGAAAGTTGGTGAAAGTCTGTTGATGGCTTTCTTTTCAATTAAAAACTCCACTTTCACTTCCGAGCACAAAACAAAAAGTAAAACAAAAGTTTCCCACAACTTCACCTCCTCATTTTTCCGTTAAGAAAACAATTGCCTTAACTTTTTAATTACATTACGCTCTCAGCTAATTTCTCTCTACTTTCAGTTCAGATTCACTCGGAGCAATTTCTAGACACAAGTACCGCAAAGAAGCAGAAGCAAAACGCCAATTGAAAATTCAATCGGCTCAAACAAGATAAAAATAATGAGAATTCCAGGTAAAGGGTAGTTAGTTGTGTAATGAATCGGATTTTGTTTGACAGTATTTATTTAAATATTGAAAAACCATTTCATACATTAAATGCCAATTGTTTGACATTGTAATTTCAAGAAAGAAAACGTGTAAGTTTTTCCATTACATTGCACCACCACTTTCACTGCAGAATCATTCTTGAAGCAATTTTTTCTGTTTTGTTGGAAATTTCTACTTCCATTTTTGCATTTAAAAAAAATGTTGTTTTAAGACCTGTTTTGAAGAAGTTTTTATTAAGAATACACCAACAAATGGGGTGTCATTGCAATTTAAAGGGAAAGAATTCTGATTCGTTTCCGTTTCTGATGCGGTTCTGATTACGGAATTTAACCCAAATTGAGTTTCACGTTCCTCTTCTAAAAAAAAATATTTATTAAGCAATTTTCTAGAATCAAGGTCTTGATGCGTAATTATTTTTGCAGAGGTTCTCGCAGCCCAGTGGACAGCAATTGACGCAGGACCAAGGGCGACATCCGTACCCACCCACATGCGCCTATTTAGGGCGGAAGGGCCCGCTGGCCCCACCATGAGCCACCGGTTCATCAAGCAGCGTTTCTTCCAGCCCTCCGCGAACTAGTGATTTCCTCTCCCTGAATTTTCCAGGTATCTATGCTAAAATGAATTAAATTTTTTTTAATAAGGATTTAAATCAAATATTTTTGAAAGAACACAGCCAAACAATTACAAGAATCTTGAACCAACCATTCTACAAAGACAATCCAATTATAATTTTTCAAATGGTGTTTCGGCTATGTTAAGAATCCTGCGGACCAAGTCGTCAAATCATATCAAATCAAATCATCAAAAAAGGCCTGTTCTAGGACAGGATTACCAAGGGGGCAACTTTCTTAAACCATATTTTAAGAAATTTCTATGTCTCACTGTTCTAGTTTTTCAACCAGAACATGCTTGAAATTAAAAATAAAAGGCATATAAACTTGAAGAATGACCATTAAGGGTACTCTTTTCCTACAACAAACTTGTTTGGCTTGTTGTTTTAAAACATTGTGAAATTTCCTTGAGAATAATGTGCGTTTAAAGCAACAGAAAAACGCCATTACAAAATTAAAGAAATAAATGAACCGACAAATTTGAATTATTCGGCTTAATCCTCTTCGAATCATCTTTTCCTTGTGTTGTGTGGTGATTCAATTGGTTTTTTTTGTAAACTGGCATTATTTAAATATTTTATAAATTAATTTAGCACGCCGATAAAAGGTTTAATTAAAAATTGAAAACTTACCTATATAAATTTAATTTCTGATGTTTTTTTTTAATATTTAAAACAATTTCGTAGTTTGGAAAAGTGTGGAAGTTAAACAAAAATTATATTGGAAATGTTTTTGGAACAATACCATATCAATTATAAAAAAAAATCAGTTTTTACAATGAGAGACAGATTTTTTACACTTTTTACGATGGAAGAAATGTGTTTGAAAGGAGTCATTACACTGAAGTAACTCCAATACGCCATTTAGAACTTTATATGTATATAATTAAGCCTAAATTTCGGTCAAAATTTTAGGTAGATAAGTTTAGGTTCAGGTAAGGTACAAGAAATTAAAAATGGCTGATTTTGATTTAGCTTATTTGAATTTGAACCTACGCCAAATCTGTTTAAAGTGAAGTCAATTTTTATGTAATTTTTTTAAGTTTTAGTTTAGTTCTCAAAAATTCACCCACATCACCGGTTCCGGATCCGGTGGGGGCAGAGATTTACGAGATTTTTTTTTTCGAAAATACGATAAAAAATTTCGAAAAAGGCTTTCTTTATAATAAATTCAATGAGCATCCGTAAGTCCCGTCGAATAATTTTTTTGGAGAAAGCATTGCAATGGCTAAATGACCCAGGAGGAGGCGGTTTTGTTTTGTGACTGTGAATCGAAATGCGCTCTTGGTGTCAATTCCACTTAAGCTCTCACTTCACTGCCCAAATCGGCCCCACCGCCCCCACTTTTTCAAAGAAAGCTCCCCCTGAAGGGTGGGGAGCTTTTCTGCGGAAGCAGAAAATCTCTGCCTTTGCTCGAAGAGAAAACGGCTTGAGGAGTATTGGATTTAGGAGTGATGATGTTGATTTTGGGTTGTCCAATGTATTTTGAATTGAGCACGTGTGGTAGTTGTTTTAGAGGCGCCCTGCGTGAGGCCCTTGTGCAGTGAGTGTTGGTCAGAGAAAGTGTGAAAGTGGAAAGTGAGGGATTTGGATCCTCGTGTCGGATGCATTTCCACTTTTATTGACTCCCATCTCCCAAAGTCCACCCTCCCCTCCCCACCCAAAAACACAGTATTCCTCTACACCCCCCGTTTAAGACCCTCAATTCTTCTACTATTGTTTTTTAGGGGTCCAGTAAGGAGAGAGCGAAGGGATTTTGCCACTTTCCCTTTTAATCTGCTCTTCACTTGAAAAAAGTGAAAACGAATCTTTCCCTTATTTGATTTAAGTGCTCAAAAGTCTTTTGAATTTCAAATTTTTGAACAGAAAATTAAGGAGAAAACCTATAAAAAAAATAGCAATTTTTTTTAATTGAAATCAATCAGCTTTCGGATGCCATAATCTTGAACTTTGTAGTTTTGAAACTACTTTGAATCATTCATCAGTGATGCAACGCCACTATAAATTTTAAGGGAGAAATATTACTGAAATATTGTTAACTTTAGTTACGATTTGAACCCGCAACATTATTACCATCCAAACATTTTGTATTGAGTTTTCTTGTTTTCCAAAATTCGTATCTTTGTGTTGAATTTAAAATTTGCTAATTATAATTTTACTTCAAAATTTTTTAGATGAATAATGTAAATTGCAATGAATTTTTATTAAAAAATTTTTTTTGGGAGTCTTGGAGAATGTGGGGAGCCTTTCTCATGTTTCGTAACAAAAAGAGAAAGTTTCAATCAAACGTAATTGCCGCTGTTTATAGAAGTGAAAGTTAAAATATAAAAAGTCTTTACCACATGGTACACTTTGCGTTATGTGATAAGTGATGAAGATACACAAATTTAATTTTATTTTATTTGTAGCATTTTTGTTAGATTTGAACAACCTTTAGCTTTCTAAACTTTCACTTTTTAGGTTAGGTTAGAACAATTTCTAACCTTCTAAACTTTCTCTCTTTGTACCGGACATAAAAAAAACCTATAATTATTAAATGTCGCAACGAATTTTCTCAAAACAAAAATAAAAATGGAACATGGTTTTAGATTATGCTTTTTTTTTAGATGTTTCAGTGTTAGTGACTTTTGAGAATCGCTGTGAAAGTAGTCTGCTTTCTATATTGTGCTCTGCATGATCGTTGACAATTGTGAATTTATGATAATAGTTTAGTTGTGGCCTCTTTGTGCCTTTTCCTTATTGGCCTTCTCCAGCGCCCCATTCCCGTCCTCCAGCCGCCTCCAGGATCCTCCAGGAAATTGAAAGCAAAAAGTGAAAGCGATTGGGCCACTCATGTACTCTCCACTTTAACATCCTAACATTTAACTTAATAACCTTCAAGTGGCCCCACCAACTCGCTAATTATCTTTTTAATTAAACCTTCCTCGACCCTTCCGGTGCACTTGCAACTTTCACCGCCGTTTCCGCTCTTAATTTTTTCTTCTCGAACCTCCACTAGGATCTGCTGCACTTCCCATCCAAGCAATTAAGAAGCTAATTGAAACTCTCGAGCAATGGAGAAGTATCTCGGGGCTTCGCTCAGGCCCAACAGCATGGGAACAGGTACACGAAATTATGTTTTTTTGTAAAACAAAACTACTTTAAAATTTGAGACATAAATTTGAAAAACAAAAGCTGCAAAGCTAACTTTCTAAAAAGTACAGTGCGTTTCAGAATGTCCCGTTCAAAAAAAGGAAAGTTCGAAAAAGTAGACAACGACACAGGACATGATTTTATTTTTTGATTTTAACTCGTTCAAACGACGTTTCCTTTCCGAAGCGCTTACGTTTTGTAAGGCGGTACTTGAGAAAGGCTCTGTACGCAAGACTCGAGCAATTAAATTGGGAACGTGACCTATAAGAGTAGATTTGAGGGTCAACATACATTGAACTACAAAATCGTGATGCATCGGCAGATAAAAAAATTAAAATTTAAACTAAAAATTTAACTAAATTTCAAATTAAGTGGCCTAAAAAGAATACGTTTTTTTAAACTATGGCTGAAGCGTTCAAAATTTAAATATTTCAAAAAAATTCAATGCTTGACTACCACGAGACCGCTTGCTAGACATCGCTTGCTGTGGCAATCGAAGCTCGGTAAAGCACTTACGGCATCTACAGTTGTGACGGTATGCCATTGTGGGTGGAAATGTCGCCACTAGCACGTCGCATGTCGCTCCTCAAATGTACTTTTGCAGGTTGCTCGGGATTCTTTAAGCGGTGTATCCATGGCAACCGCGTCTACACGTGCTAGGCCCACGAAGAGCTACTACGTATCGAAACTAGTGCATATCCTATCGCCTCAAAAAAAGGTTCCAGGTTTTCATGAATAAGGAAGGATTGGCCCTACTTTGAATTTTTAAAAAATCACTTCAAAAATGCCTTTAAAATGATTTTCTAAAAAGTTTTCTAAAAAAATCTTTCCTTTTTCTGAACAAGAGTTTACTTGCTGCAGGGTAATAACGCCGTTGAAACTTAATTTTAATTTTGCTTCTACTTTCTAAGAACCTCCTCTTAAGTTTAGTTTTCAAAGTGTGTAACTGGTCTTTGTTGAGTAATAGTATTCTATATCTTTTTTTTTAAACAAGGGTTTCAATTAAAAAAAAAAGTGTTGAAAAGGGTTATTTTTCACTTTACAAAAATAAAATAGTAAAAAGCAAATACGAAATGAATGAGGCCTTGTTTAAAAAAAATGAAACTAACTTTATTGAAGTGTTTATTGCTGCTACTTTCTTCTAGTTTAGGTATTTTTGTACTACTTTTAGCTCAATTTCGGTTGAAAAAAAAACGCCAATGTAAGTGAAAGGGGGGTTGACTTTTTGATTGTTTTGGTGACAAGAGCGGCGCATAAAGTAGTGTTGTGCTCCGCCTTTCCCTGCGTCTGACCTTAGAAAAAGCCGAAAAGTCAAGCCCCTCGATCTCCAGTTGGCTGAATCGAAAAACCAAAGCCCTTCCTTTCTCACTTTCACCACAAAATTAAAACAGTGCTTTCCACGCCACACAAAAAAATTTAGTATTGTAGACAACCAATTTCGGTAAAGGTAGCTATTCTAAGCATTTTTTCTGTCATCGTTTTTTGAGTTATCATTTTCACTTTTATCGCGAAAACTGTCTTCTTTTGTTTCTACGCCATTCATAAATGCTTCCAAAACCCGTCACGACTATTACAAACCTCAGTTTAAACAAAGTAGTTAGGTTTTGTGCAATTATTTTTGTTCAAAATATTGAAATTAGTTAAAACATTAGTATGAAGTTAATTATAATTTAATAGAGTTGTAAAATTGCAAGAATAGGTTTGAGGCGCTAATTAAATTAATCAAATAATTCACTTTTCCCACTAATTCACATTAATTCGCCTTCTAATTAGGCTTAAAAAGCGCCTTAAAAATCTTAGAGATTTAAAAAAAAAAAGCAATGGAAGATTTCGTATTAAACTTTAATTTTTATTTTTGTAGAAGAACAAAACTTTAGTAGACTTTTAATTATAATATTTTTTTTGTAAAATTGTAAAACTTTTTTTTGAGAAGCTGTTTTCTCTCCGGTGGGGCCGAATTCCACCAGACCCACCTCGACCACCACAGTCCCCACCGCAGCTCCCCTTTCGCAATGTCAACTCAGACCTCGTGTCCTTGCCAGTCTCCTCCGTTCTGTCGGTGTGGGTCTCCTGGCTCCGCCCCACATTCAAACGGAAGCCCAAACAGTACGATCAGCATTCCGGCAAACGGCCCCACCAACAGTAGTTTCCACGGTGGTGGTGTGCAGCTCGCCCCGCCGCCGGGGCGATGACAAGAATACTATTTATGATGTCCTATTAATTTGTTTTTTTTTTAATAATTGAACCATAAATAAATAAAAAATTCAGCAAACTGATTTGTTGAAGCAATAATTAATTTGAACTTAAACTTAATTAGGAATTTGTGCGGGGTCCGCAATGAGAGAATGGCGGATCCAAGCGGATCGTCCCCCACACCACTGCGCCGATTCTCACTTTTACACTCTCTGGAGAAACGCTGCAGGTCAGAGGTCAAAGGTCAAGTTAAGTTTGACCGTTACTCAAAATTGTGTCGAGGTTTCAGGAAACCTCAGCAAGGCTGCTCTTCATGGCTGCAATAAATGCTTCTAGGTCCCTTTCAGACGCTTTCCACACGAGTTAGTTCTTCTTTCAAAATTTTTCAAATTTTTCTAAAATTTAAAACTGTGTTTTAAAATATAAAAGTTATTGCAGCTTCTGGGTGAGTCGTGGAAAGAATTGTTTCAGCTCCACTTGATACAGTGTCATTTCAAGTGCTCCCGAAGCAAAGGAAAAGCTATTCAAAGATCCCTGAGTTTTACATCAAAGCCACTCAAGTAATTCATTTGATTAAATGGCTGAACATTTCAAACCACATTTTGATGAATGACAAATCTGAATAGTAGTTAATTTTTAAAATTTAGAAAACCAGCGACTTTTCAAAATGTTATTTTTTTTAATTTAAAAAAATTCCTACGATTTTCTTAATTGGAAAAATAATTCCCCTTGCGAAAATCTAAATTAAATAAAAAAGAAAACTGTGTTATTTTTTATTTGAAATTCTACAAAAAAAAAACTAAATCGGTTAGGTTATTTATTTAAAAAGTGACTATAAATTTTAAAAGAACAATAGTTCTTTTTACAACTTTATCAATCGATGTATCTTAAAAATTAACTTTAGAAATATCTACAACTTCTTTTTAGTTTTTTAGTATTTTATTATAAAAATGACTACCACTTAAAAAAATCAATCAGTTTTTATACAGGAAATAATGAGGCGATGTCGTCAACTTTCTCCTGACCGAGGTGAGTGTTGCTGCTATTCTGCTCAAGTCATTCAAAAAATTGCTGAATTTATTTTGAATTTGTTTTAAAAACGCTGTTTAGAATTTTTAAATATTTCAATAAAAAAAATCAATGTATCCAGTACCTCAAGGGCCTCAATTAAATTGGCCAAAATCGCTGATCAGCGATTTTTATTAAGCCTTCTGCAAGGATTGAGAAGTCCTTTGGTTATGCAGAGGCTCTGTGCCTTTTTCAAGCACTTTTAAGTGTTGCGATTGTTGCTTTTGGATTTGCACTGCAAAAGTTTTCGCTTGGAAAACTTCGGCAGCGCTTAAAGTAAGGGGTTTAAGCAGCGCAGCTGCGAATCGCTGTTTGAAATTTTCTAGATTTTGTAAATTTTTAGAATGCAAATGTCACTGTTCAGGAGCTGATTAAATTGACGACAACATCCACATTCTGGCCTTCCAATTGCTGATTTGATGATGAAAAACGATTTTTCATAAAAAATATTCCTAGTCAACACAATAAAATTATGTAAGGCGATTTGACATTTTACTTCAAAAATTGTTCAAATTCAAAAGATTTTAATGTTCAAAAATGTTTCAAAGTTTTCTTCGTAAATTCAAAATTCAAAAATGCTTCTTTCAAAACTTCAATCTATTTTCAAAACTGCAACATTTTTTCTTCAATATTTAAGAATTTCAACATTTTTTTTAAATTAAAATTTGTTTTGTGGTTGGCTTAAATCACAATTAAATTTTCAGTAATACCATTATTACTTTCGCATGAAATAGGGCCCATTTTCTGACTTTTTGTGCCCTTTGTGACTAAAGTACATTGACCTTTGACATCTGTGACCTCAGCTTGATCGACTGCGACAGCGACCGTACGGAGCAAATAAACAGAATCCTCTGCAACCCACTCTTTGTGCGGAACAGGCAAAAAATGAAGTCGACCCCGCCACTCAGCAGCCAATCAAAGACGAACGCTTCCGGATGCCCTCAACCAATCACAGCCCCTCTGACCGTGCCTTGGAGAAGAATCACTCCACCAAGCTACACACCTCTCTCGTCGCCTACGGCAAGTCGCTGCAGCTAAAGCGCAACTTGGCGGCGCCGGTACGTCGCTACTGAAAAAGGAAATCAATCAGCGATTTCAGCGATTTGAGCTTAGTCTGCACTTTCAAAATTGGTTTTGATGTTGCCTTTGGTATAAATAAATTAATTTTGAGTAGTTTGTTGATGGCTTTGGGTGTTAATTGAATGGAGTGTGTTGGGAGTGGGTGATGGAGTTGGGGAAAGTTGGTGAAAGTCTGTTGATGGCTCTCTTTTCAATTAAGAACACCACTTTCACTTCAGAGAACAACACAAAAAGTAAACCAAAAGGTTTATACAACTTCACTTCACCTACTCATTTCTGCGCTAACCAAACACTTCCCTTAACTTTATAATCACATTACACTCTCCCCCACCTTCTCTCTACTTTCACTCACGACTTTCACCCAAAAATCACCCGGAGCAATTTTCTGGAGTAGCCAATGCTGTACAAAAAAAACAAGAGCAAAACGCCAATTGAAAATTCAATCGGGTCAGTCAAGCTCAAAATAATGGTAATTCCAGGTTAGTTGTCAGATAATGGGATTTTGTTTGACAGTATTTGAATTTTGAAAAACAATTATATACATTATTACGACAGTTGTTTGACATTGTAATTTCATGATAGAGAATAACATGTAAGTTTTCCAATTACATTGCGCCACCACTTTCACTGCAGAATTACTCTTGCAGCAATTTCTTATACCCAATACGGAATAGCAAAAGCAAAATGCCAGCTAAAAATTCATTTAATGAATCCAAGCCAGATTTATATTAAGCGCAGGTTAGTTATTCCTTATGGGGATTCCTAACGATTGATTTCTGCTGTCTTTTATTTTTTAAAAAGTTCTGCGGTTCGATTTACGGAATATAACCCAATTTGTCTTAAAAGCGATAGAAAAACGCCATTACAAAATTTATAAAAGAAAATGAACCAGCAAACTCGCTTTATTCAGCTTTTGCCCTTTCTTCGGAGTTGTGTGAAGACCTTAATTTGCTCTTGTTTTTGTTTTTGTAAACTGGCATTATTTAAATATTTTAAATAATTCAAAAATTAATTTAGCACGCCGATAAAAGGTAAATTAATTAATTAAAAATTAAAAATTTGCCTAGATTTTTTCGTCGATCATTTATGTTAATTTATAATGTTAATTTCTGATGTTTGTTTAATATTTAAAACAATTTCGTGGTTTGGAAAAGTGTGGAAGTTAAACAGAAATTATAGTGGAATTTTTTTTGGAACAATACCATATCAATTAAAAAAACAGTTTTTACAATGAGAGACAGACTTTTACACATTTTACGATGGAAGAAATGTGTTTGAAAGGAGTCATTACACTGAAGTAACTCCAATACGCCATTTAGAACTTTATATGTATATAATTAAGCCTAATTTTCGGTCATAAGTTTAGGTAGATCCATGTTCAGGTAAGGTACAAGAAATTAAAATTGGCTGATTTTGATTTAGCTTATTTGAATTTGGACCTACGCCAAATCTGTTTAAAGTGAAGCCAAGTTTTATGTTCCTCTATTTTTTTTAGTTTTAGTTTAGTTCTCCGTTCTCTGTTTCTTTTATTTTATTAATTTCTATTTTGTATTTGAGTTTTTTTTTGGATATGCTAGGGTGGCTTTCTCTCTCTTCTCAGACTGTTTTCAATTGGGGTAAATTGTAAATGGGCCCTCTCGCGGAGGGTGAGTGAGTGTGAGTTGAAATCTGGCCAGATTTCAGGACGTACTCTTTGGAATGTTGAGAGATGGCGCTACTCCGGTGAAAGTTTGGCTGGGTAGGTGGAGCATGTGTGGTAGTGATTTAGGGTTTTCTGGCGTGTCTTTCTTTCCATCTCCGGATTATTTCATCTTTATGTGGAGGGAGTTCTTGAAGTGAAAGTGGTGATTGGTTTTACAAGTGTTTGTGAAAAGGGAGAGCAAAAGAAGCGACATATTATGTTGGGACTGGCGTTCTTGTTGTTTTTATGCTTGGATTGTTTGCGGATAAATTGAGTTCACCTAAGGATACACATGGAAAATAAATTACACTATTAAATGCATAACCCACCCTCCTTCTATGTTTATAACTATGACACATGAATGATCAAGGTGCTGAATCATGAATCCATAATGCTCTCTCACTTTCACTTTCTTCACGAGACTGTACATGGAATTGACTAGGACACTTTCACATTTGCATTGTTTTTTTTTGCGTGAAGCAGGCGCATTTGTGAACGTCCTATTATATCACTACCGCCAACTTTTTGTATACCCAACTCTTTTCGACTTTCTCAATCAGGTCAGTTGACGACATATACGTCGTCACTTTTCGAAAAAAAAACTCACTTCCGCTCAACTTTGATAATGTTGCCTCTGAGTTGAGCCATTTTTTTTATCCAAAAGTGCTTAAAATTGTGTCCTGGGCGGAATTGAGTGAGATAGTCAAAAAGAGTTGGGTATACAAAAAGTTGGCGGTAGCTGTACGTTCTCCGTTTCCTGTTACTCTAGTACGTTTAAAATCGTAATTTCAAAAAATAACCTTTAGTATTAGCTCTGCACTCCGCTCGATTACATCAAAATGGGACTCGCTCCTGGACCATCAACTTTTTCAATTCCACTATCTGAAGAGGAAGATAGGATCCCATTGAAACGCAACGCAAGTGGTGAAAAAATTGACTGCCCATATTGTCCTAAAAAGTTTGCCAGAAGAGACACGGTGAAGCGACACATTGAAGGCTTTCACTCAACGCAAACAGGCGGTGGTGGCGGAATGGACGGTTCTAATCCTCCAACACCTGGGAGTTCAAGTAGCAAGGCGTCTGATGGGAGCGAAACTAACAGTCAATTGTCCAAAGGTGAATCATCCAGCAATGATTCTAATTACAGTGTCACAGAAAGACACCAAAGCTTGGAGGACGATGACACTGAACTTTCGCCAGCAAGCATAAAGTTAATTCAGCATCTACTAAAGAACTCGGAGGCTGGAATGCAGAAAGTTACAAAGAAGTTGTTGTATAACTTGATTTTGGGAGCGGAGTCAAAACCAACAAACTGAGCATAAAGTCTGCCAGGAGGGCAGATTCCGCTGAGCTCCACATGCCAACCACAAGTGAACACCTGGATTCCACATTCTTCCACATGGTTCGAGCGTAACTTTGTTTAGATTGCTAGTTTTTATGGTCTCACAATTCATAATCTGCCTTATTTTTGCTTTGAGTTTTTTTTAAGGAAATAATAATTGTTGCAATTAATCTATTTTTAACTTGAGCAGTTCCACTTAACTCCACATGCACTCCACATACTTCCACTTTACTTCCACACACTTTCTCCACTAATTTTGAGCGAAATTTTGTTAGATCACTTGTCTGTATCACCTTAGAATTGGTATTAAGCCTTGTTTTGATGTGAAGTTTTTGTTAAGCACATAATAACTATTCTTAAATTGAGCAGTTCCACCAAGCTCCACACGCACTCCACATACTTTCACTTCACTTCCACACACTTTCGCCACTAGTTTTGAGCGTAACTCTAAGCTCCCCTCTGTCTATGTCGGTGGAGGGTGAGGGAGAGTGTGGAGGGATAGAAGTGTTGAAAGAGAAGGAGAGGGTGAAAGTGAAACTACTTTTCATTCTCATTCAAATTTCAGGCTTCAGTGTCGTAACATCCACGCTGCTCATTGTTCAAGTACTGTGCAGAGCCTTTAGAAGTTCCACTTGCAGCGAGTGCAGTGCTGATCTGTCGACAACACGCAAATTTGGATTTCACTTTCATCGGCGGAGGCATCACAAGCATCACCTCCATCCCCTTAATACACACAAAAGAGAAGTTCCACCTTCGCCAGGCCTAGCTACAATAGCATATTTGGACTCTGTAGTTTAATTACATTTGACTTTACAATGTCAACTGGAGAGCAACAGCTCGACATTGTTCGACGTAGAATTCAACCAAACACGGTAAGCTAAATGTGAATTTACTTGTAATTTTTTACGTTTTATGTTATTTTCGTATTCTAATAAAGTTGTAATTTTCAGATCAAATGCGGATACGCCGCAGCTGATGGAGCGTGTAATTATCAATGTCATCAATATCGTCAAATGGCCATAACTCAGAAATGGTAAGAGTCAACAGTTCAAAGTATTTCTAGTTTTGAATTTTGAAAAACCTCGTAACTAAATTTTCACTTTTTCCCCCTCTTTATTGTGTCAAGGAGCACGAGTGTGGATACTGCGGTCGGACCTTTTTTTCGCTTCCTTTGCATTTAAATGGGTGCGTGATGCGAGGAAGGGGCCGTCATCACCGCCAAATTCCCTTCGACCCGGCTTCAATTCATCCCTTCACAGAGTCTGCCTCATCTCTCCGCGGAACTCTATTGACTTTCTCCGCGCCGATACCTGCCGAAGACAAGTGCTTGGTGTCAAAAGCTTTTGAATCTCTCTACCATCCCAGCAAGAACTTACTTCAAGAGGCCGTCACCTTCTTCAAAGGCGTAAAAGTTAGCATAAGATTATTAGTTCATATGATAGAAGTCAAGTATAACGTAGAGCACGAGAATGACTATGTGGCAAGTCCTTTTTTACCACTTACTCACGTGGCCTTTTTTGACTCTCTTTATTTAAATGCCTGTAATTTTACAATTTCAAGTCTAAATTTATATTTGAGAAACAGTTCCGATTGGCAAATTGTTCGCTTGAAAGAGTTGCACATTTTGATTAGGGAGTTTAACCCAATTCGTGGTCGTGGTTTTGTTCCCACTCCTCCGTCACTGGCGCGACGAAGAGGACTCATTTCTATTAAGACCGATTCGAATTGCTTGTTGTACAGCCTGTTATGTGGACTCTATTCGCATGACATTTTGAAAGCGGGCAAAGCAAAAAGAAAATCATTTGGATACAAGGACAATGAAGAAGGGAAGGTTGTTAAGGCAATATTAGAGAGTCCAAAGTCATATGCGGACTTTTTGCACTGGATAAACTTGGATTTTTTAAAACACAAGGATGGGGTTAGTTTGGAGGAGATTCAGTTGGTAGAGGATAAGTTTCCCAGCATCAGCATTAGTGTATTTGGTCATTTTTTGAAGGACGTTGTTCTGCTTCGAGCTACTAGGGAGCGGAGAGCGAATCATGTAAATTTACTGTTAATCAAGCATACAGAGCACGAAATTTTCCATTATATCGTTGTTGTTGACCTCCCTGCTTTCTTAGGCAAACAAGGTGTGAGTCGACATGATTTTTGTTCAGTTTGCCTTCATCGTTTCGATCCCAGGTACAATTTGGCGGAAACACACAACTGTAGCCAACATTCAACTATTATAAAAAATCCAAAAAAGTCTACCGTCAAATTTTCACGTTTTGATGCTCTTCTTTACTCTCCATTTATAATTTATTACAAGTTTTTCTACATACGAATTGTCAGTAGAGATTGTAGTAACCCGCAGGTTATCGAGAAACGAGTTCCCATTGCCTACAGCTTAATTTGTGTGGAAGACAGTAGGAAAATAGAAAGGTATTTTCACGTAGGAGAAGATGCGGTTGAACATTTCTTTACAAAGTTATTGGAAATTGGAAAGGGTAAAATTAGGCATGTTAATCGGACAAACCGTCGTCTTCCACCTAGCGATTCTGGGCAAAAGAGATTTGAAGAGGCCACAGACTGTGAAGTATGCGGAAGAGCTTTCACAGGAGAAAAGGATTGTTTGCGAACTTACCACCATGACCACTTTCGTGGACACGCCCTGCAAGTAGTCTGTACGTCGTGTAACCTCGCTATCAAGCCTAAGAATAGTATAGCAGCCATCAGTTTAGGCGTAAAAAATGAGTTAAAATTGCTTCTTCAGCAGTATCGTCCTCAAAACTGCACAATTGATCCAATTAGGCGAAAGAGCGGGGAATATATTGGACTTAAATTTAAAGGAACTCAGACATATGGAAGTTTTGAAATGTTTTACTCTGTAAGAGTGATGGATGCTGGTAACTTTAGACCTGACGTAACCTTGCCCGATCTAGTCGACGAGATGACCGGTTCACTGGAAGGATTCAAAATTTTCCAACAAATGTTTGGAAGCCAAGCCAAGGCCCAAGAGTACTTGATTGAGGCAGATTCTCTATTTCCAACTTTCACTTCGGTCCAAGACTTTTTAGAAAAGCAGAGTCTGTTAATTAGTCCGGAAGCTGGCCACTTTGGTCCCCCAGCTCTTATTCATCAGAATTTGTCAAATGCTGATTTTATTCGACACACTTGTAATGTTCAGGTAGCCCTCTTGGGGGATTGCTTTCAGCAAATTCGCAAGTCAAATTTTGATGAATACAAGTTGGACACAAGTGGATTCTGGAGTATTTCATCATTTGCCAAAGAAAGTGCTCTCCTCTGGGAAAAGGATGTAGAATTGGAGCCCGTCACCTGTCCCAAGATAGCGGCCCTAATTGACAAGGGTCTATTTGGTGGGGTGATTCAGACAAGCAGTTTGAAAGCTATTGCAAACTCGGAAGGAAACTCAAACTTCAACCCTTCTCTCCCTCCTCTGGAATTGGCCTACTTTGACATTAGCATGTCATATAGCTGGGCCCTTATGGGAAGCCTTGCTCATGATCAAATTCACATGATTGAACAAGAAGAGTTGGACGCGATAGATTTTGTGTCTCTAGACCTAGACGGGGAATTTGGTTACATTTTCATGGTAGATTTGAGTTACAATTCGGAAGAGACAAAACATAATATTGCAGAGTTTCCCTATCCAATGGAAAGGCTCACGATGAAATTGGAGGCAATGTCACAATGGCAAAAGGACGGCCTTGCCAAATTTGGTCGAAATTACATAGAAACTTCCAAGGTTCTCCTAACCCTCTTTGACAAAGCGGAGCAAGTTTACTATTTTAAATTTTTAGTTTGGCTGCTCCAGCACGGATGTGTAGTTACACGTCGACATTGTGCTGTAAAGTTTCGAATGAAGAAGCTCTTTTGCTCTTTTGCCTCCCACAATGTAAAGACACGTAATTCAGCGTCTTGTAAGCTGACTCGAAACCTAAAGAAGATGATCAATAATTCTTTCATTGGAAAACTACAGACTATAAATTCCGACTATTCAAACTCAAAGTTTATCACAACTGCTGTCGAAGGAGTGGAAGCACTGACCAAAGAGAGCTTTAAGTCTTTTGATATTATTGACGAAGGATGCAGTCTCTTCGAGAGTAAGAAACAAGTATCAATGGATACAAATTTAAAACTAATTGCGCTTTGTGTACTATCTGACGCTCGTCAAAACTTGTTCTCCTTGTACTGGGATCACTTAAAGGTCAAGTTTGGGTCAAATGTGACTCACTTGTATAGTCACAC
>JAQFYP010000464.1:0-22897 GCA_034694865.1 Bilobella braunerae | reverse complement strand
AAATAGATTAGCCGCGGCCTTTGCTTTGGCGTAAAATTAGACTGACGCACCCGTCAGGTGTCGCAATGTTCGTAACAACATTTCAAGGTCAAACTCTACTTTTGCATGAAACGAAAAGTGATGTTGGTTTGAATGAACCCAGAGCCTCTCTTGACCTGGAAATGACCCTTTGACCACAAAATGACTTTTCAAGGTAAAACCTTACTTTTCCATGAAACGAAAAGTTATGATGACCCTAGATTTGAATGACCCCAGAACCCTTTTTCACCTAGAAATAGCCCTTGACCTCCTAAATTTTGGACTATTGAGTTCTATCGCAATGATTTTTAAACAAATAAAAATAATACTAAATACCTAATTTTAAGTTTCCTACTTCCGCTACTGGTTGACCGTTTTACCACGGTTTATTTTGCTAGTGTTCAATCACAAAATAGCGATTTTCAGCGATCAAGCTTCAAACAGCTAAAGTCTACCTTAAGTTAAGATTGTGACGTTTCACTTAATTTTGACTCAAAATTTATAAAGGGAATCTTTCTGCTTGAAGAAAATTTTTAGACTTTTAGTTTGCTTTTAATTTAGGAAATGCAAAACCTTTGAACTCATTTGGAGTAACTATAACCAAAGGGTCTAATAAATTGAATAAATTGTGAATAATCAAAGCGCGTAATCCAGCGATTATGTATCCATCGCACTTACAAGTTTCACAATAAAATTTTGAAGGCCACCTTTAAGTAAAGCTTCGAACAATTGGACTCGACGTTGCGACTAAATTGTTGTATATGTAGTTTTTCCGTATAAGAACAGTTCATGACTTAAAATACGTAACGAAAATTGCATTTATGGAAAAACAATTTCGGAAAATGAAGTTTAATAAAAAATTTTTTAGCTTGTTCTAGCAAATTACATATCATTTTATTCAAAATTAAGGATATTGTAAACAGTGAAGTCGCCACTAAATGAGTGCGTTATGTGTTGTAATGTTTAGTGTAAAAAGACTCTTAATAAAGTCTTAATTATCCGCCAACTTGCTTAATTTTTTATAATGCTTAATTGACAAATTTGTCATCAAAGAAAGAGACATTGTAGAGAACTCCATGTTGAAAGTTACCAAAAAAACAGAACGAGGAGAACGTCAAATTATTGAAAGGCCAGAATGCTAAATTTAATTGCTGAAGTATTGTAGGAGCCACTTAAATTTACATAATATTGTAATGAGTTTTTACAACTTTTGAAAATGAGAGCGCTGATGAGTCTCCAAAGCAATATTTCTTCTGAATAATCCTGAGCATATATCGCAGTCCAAAGGCTTCTATTTCAAATGAATCAAAACATGGCGGCTTAAGTTGGATTTTCGCGTAAAATTCTTGTTGCAGAATCGGCAAGGTAATGGGTTTTCCGCTGAATGGACATACGCATGCGCAGTAAGACCGTCCTTTCGTTTGAATCTCCGTCCACAGACTCCGCATTCAAATTCGTTGATCGCTGTATGGGATACTCTGTGTCTGGTTAAATTTAAAAGCCTCTTGTAGGTTTTTGGACACTGTGAGCACTTGAAGGGCCTCTCCTGCGTGTGCGTTGCGACGTGGCACGTCAATGCGCTCCTTTCTTTGAACGTTCTAGGACAAAGTGTGCATGCAAATGGTTCCTCATGGGTGTGCACTCTGAGGTGTACGTCAAGCGACTTTTTTTCGACGACAGAATAGTCGCAAAATGTGCAGTTGAAGCGTCGCCTCTCCGTATGGGTCCTTACATGGGCCGTAAGATTTGAAGCCTGTGCAAATCGCTTTTGACACACCGTGCACTCAAACGGTTTTTCCTTCGTATGTGTCAAGAGGTGCGTTTCCAAGGTCGACTGTGACGTTGCAGCGTAGCTGCATACGACGCACATGAATCTGCTCACGTGGCTGTGGGTAATCAAATGTTTCTTCAACTCTCCCTTCGTTTTGAACTTGGATCCGCACTCTGTACATGCGAGAAGCCCTTGGCCTGTGTGACCTGGCAGATGAATGGCCAGCTGATTTTTGAAATAGAAGTCCATTGTACAGCGTGGGCACTTCAAGGGCTTTTGACCACTGTGCAGCACTGACAAGGACACCGCGCGTCGCGATTCCTTCTGATTGACCTTGAACTTAGTAAACACGTTAAGCCAATCATTAAACTTATCCCCAATTTTTGTTTTTTCTCCATGGCCATAAATTTCGAAAAAATTTCGAAAAAACGATTTCGAGATACCTGGCCCCCCTCTCAAAAATCATAAAAAGTGAACCGTGAACACGGAAATTTGGACGTGTATATGCATATTTATGACCACGTACTTGGAAAAATTTATTCAAATACAATTAAAGTTCAAGATTCACGTTTTGAGATTTTAGACAGGGGGGACCACGTAAAATTTTAAATATTACGTGTTAAATCCCATAAGGTTTTCCGGAACCATTTCAAAATCGCTTTTTCAAAAAAAATTTCAAAATTTATGGCCATGGAGAAAAAATAAAAATTGGGGGTAAGTTTCATGACTGGCTTAACACGTTTACCAAGTTTCAGCTAAATCTGAAGGAATCACGACGCGCGGTGTGCTTGTGAGTGAGCCTTATCTTCTCTATTGGATTTGAAGGTCTTGGAACACTCCGTACATCCAAAGGGTCTGATGTCAGAATGAGCCAAAGAGTGACACTGAAGGTTACTTTTCGTTTTGAATGTCTTGAGGCATGTGGAACACTCGTGACGTCGTTTAGCGTCTGCGCTTTTTGAGCTTTGACCTTCCATTTTTCCAAGTCTTCCCTTAAGGCTAAGCTGACTTCAGGAAATGCAGCGATTTATGCTTCCGGCAGCGCACCTTCTCGACACAAGAAAACCTTGCCTTAAACTGAATTTCGAAACGTCACTTCAAGTTCGCAAGTTTAAATTCCTGTGAAGGGAATCTTTTTGTTTCACGAAAAATTCCTGACTTAAGGCTTAACATGAGTTATATTAATGGAAAAGTCCTTTTCAAAGTTTTTTGAATAAAAATAAATGTACCCTTTTAAAAATTTTCGTCATTTTTAGAGAAACAGAAAAACAAATTTAAATAAAATTTAAAAATAAATCATTTTACAACTGTATGTCACTCATGCCATATTGTGAAACTAGGTTTTATAATTTGTAATTAATTTGAGTAATTGGTTTGGTAAACGACTTCAATTAACAACATTTTGAACCTAAATAATTTAGAGGAAGAATAATTCATGTTAATTTTTTTTTTAATAGTTCAAGCGAAACATAAAATTGAAATAGATTTTTTTTTTTTTTATTTAGCGTTATGGCCCCCTTCGGGCACAAAGCCCATGGGACCCTGATCAATGGTTAGTAAGTAGATTTGTAATTGAAATAGATTAAACATTTGATTCTGATTTCTGAAAACGGTGATTATTTATCACAGGTATATTTATTCATTGCACTATTTTCATTTGGGTAATGTTACGTAAATCTCAAGTTCGAGGAGCTTTTGATTGGTTGTATTTCTTTTCAAAATGGAAAACACGTTTAATAATGACAAAAATACACGGACAAAACGCTTCGGGAGTGACTCACAAGGTATTTAGATAATACCGCATAATATTACATTAGAATTTAAACAAAACTGAGTCAATCCAGGTTTGTTTTGAAGATATTGAGCAGTAATTGGTGTATTTTAGAAGTGGATATCATAAAAATGGAAGGTCAAAGGCCACCAAGTGCAGACGGTGAAGAACCTCACGAGTATGTCAAGTGCAAATTCAAACTAAAAAGTACCCTTCAAGGTCACTTCTTGGTGCATGCTGACCACAGACTCATTGAATGCAAGAACAGTTCCAAGACCTTCAAAAGCAAGAGCAGCTTGAAAAAGCACGCTTTGCTGCACAGTGGTGAAAGGCGTTTTAAGTGCCCCGAATGTGGTTCCAAATTCAAGTGAAATGGAGACATGAAGCTGCATTTGATTACGCACAGCTACGTGAGTAGATTTATGTGTACCGTTTGCAAGCACGCTGCAGCGTCCCAGAGAAACTTGGACCGCCATCTTTTGACACATACAAACGAAAGGCCGTTCGAGTGCACGGTGTGTATAAAGCGATTTGCACAATATCATACTTTGAAGGTCCACTTGAGAACTCATACAGAAGAGCGTCCCTTTAAGTGCACACTTTGCGACTACAATGCTAATGAGTAGGCTACCCTTAACGCCCATGTTAAGGTACACACTCAAGAGCGTCCTTTTGCTTGCACACTGTGCACAAGTACGTTCAAAGACTATTTTTGAAATGTTATTTTTTCTTTTAAAAATATAAATAACCCTTAAGCCTTATAAATTAAGCCTTAAGTCAGGAATTTTTCATGAAGTAGAAATTACAATTTATTTTATTGCTTGTTCTTTTATTTTGGATAGATAATATTTTTTTCATGTTTTTCTTTTGTTGCGACTACCGTAATGTCTAACGAATTTAACAAATGTTTTCTTTTTTTTAGCTGTACATTATGCAATGAAAATATGAAATTATGAGAACAAATTCTAATTGTTATGGTGTTAGATGTACGATAATAAAATTGAAGCTATTTTGTAATTGAATTGAGCTACGCTCTGCTTCTAATACCAAGTTCCTATAGATGGGCGTTAAAGCTATTATTTCCCAATCTTATTAACGAAGCTAATATGAATAATACTAGCCAAACAAGCCCGACCTATGACAAGAGGATCCAGAGATTAACAGTAAAATTCTCCTGTCCTAAGACGGGCTTCTTAGGTTTAAACAATTGAGCTAAATCAAAATAGGCTGTGCGTGCGTGTGTACATGTAAAAACCAGATGGCTCAGGTTAGGTTAGTAACTGTACGTATTCTCGAACGGAGAATACTAAAAGTGAATTTTAGAAAAGGATGCAATAACTAGATCGCTGGAGAATCGCTGAATCCGATTTTTGCAGGATGTTAACTCTTTTTTATTTCACAATTAATTAGGGAAATGGATCAGATTTCAAAGAAATCAACTCGAGGTTTTAGGAAAATTGAAACGGAGTTAGAATTTTTTGATTAGATGTGTTCTGCTCGAAGGATAAAGTCTCTCTGAATTAAAAACGACACAAAAACTTAACCAAAGAAAGACATTTTTACAAAACGTTTTTTGTCGATTTTTCTAATTTTTAGAAAATAGAGTTTGAGAAAACCTCGCTAGATAGCGCGGTCAGCTACAATGGATTAGAATTAACGATTGGTAATTCTACAAACAGTAACTAAACACGTCGATGTGAGTGAAGAGACATTGTGCCATAGAAATAACTTTCTAAGAAACTCACGGCAAAACGTATTATTGACGCTGATTCTAGCAGTGCAAGCCCGGTCGAGATTGGACAACTCTTTACTTAACTAAATTCAAATTAAATTTTAAATGGATTTAAAAATTAAAAATTTTCCCTTTTGCTT
This sequence comes from Bilobella braunerae, assembly GCA_034694865.1. Taxonomy (NCBI): domain Eukaryota; kingdom Metazoa; phylum Arthropoda; class Collembola; order Poduromorpha; family Neanuridae; genus Bilobella; species Bilobella braunerae. The sequence continues at coordinate 17,465 of JAQFYP010000464.1, read as the reverse complement.
TTATTGATGGCCACATAAACAAACACTTCGTCGCCGCTCACCGCTCACGTTAACTATGGGCAAAATATTTAAAACTTCGGACGTATTAGGACGGGTTTGTTTTGCTAGTTAATAATTAACACCTAATAAGTGACGTCTTTCTGCGTTTTCCCATTTCAACTTTCTCAGATGATTTATTTTTGTAACTTTCAAGACGTCGTCAAATAAAATTTTTATTTCCTTAACAATTTAGGAAAAAGTAAGCATAAGCAATTAATTCAAAATTTAGCATTTTATTAATTTCTTCAAATATTACACAAATTTGAAGACAATTAGTGTGACTTATTCTATTATTCTCACAAACATTGGCCTTGAACACATCACATGCAACTGAAGGTACATAATACTATAATTTCTGCTGCTACACTACGCAAATTTTAAAGAATAAAATTATTTTTAACCCAATTGCTTTCAAAAGGCATTTTGTTCTAAATAAGGAATGTGTCTTGAGATATACATGGGAATATTACCTCCACAATGGTGCAGGCAATTGTGGATTTAATTGTGCTACACATCTGTAAAATATCAGAAGCTTGCCTTAGGTGCCCTTTACTGGTTTTTAGAATTGAAAGAGCGCTGCAAATAAAATCGCTAACTACACGGCCTACAATAGGAGTAATTGTCAAGGTTAAAATTCAAATCTGAGAAAGAACTAAAAAGGCATTTGATTACGCACAGCAAAGTAAGCGTGTTTATGGAAACCAGAGTTATGGCTAGCTACCCTTCGTTGTGGCTAAATTTAATCAAATTTGACCACAACCGTGGTATAACGGTCAACCAGTAGCGGAAGTAGGAAAGTTAGTAATAGATTAAAATCATTAGACTAGAAAACAGATTTGAGATATGATGTGTAGTTCCTGAGATAATCGCGGTACTCAGACGGACCAACGGACAGACGGACAGACTTGACGAAAACATAAGTAGCTGTCGCTTCGCTTCCGCTACTAATAAACATAAACAATCATGACGATTTATAAGCTTCTCTAATTATTGGCACTTACATTTAGTATTTACATAACCAAAATGAAATTAAAACACTAAAAGATTTTGTTTGATTACTTACATAGAAACCATCACAATTTCGAAACTTTTTTTTTATAAATTAGTTACATGTTTACATAATTAAATCAGGTAAGAACTTTCAACGTTTTTAAACAACCATATTGAAATGAGTCATAAATTCATATGTAGACAATGTTATTTAAAAAAAATCCACTACTTTTGTCAGTGACATCGTTGATTCCTCCAAATCGAGTTTTCGCCACAGCAAACAAGCTTTTCCTTTAAATGAACCAAAACGTTGTTCAAGCTGGATTTCCCTGCAAAATTCATGTTGCAGAACTTGCATGCAAATGATTCCCAGCGGATTGGACTTTTGCATGACGAGTTAGGTCGCTCTTCTGCTTATATCGACGTCCACAGTTTCCGCATGTAAACTCCTTGGTTGCTGAATGGACGTTGCTGTGTTTGGTTAACGCTGTATAAAGGCCCTTGAACACTGTGGACACTTAAAGGGCCTCTCTTGAGTGTGTGTTCCCAGGTGATAGCTCAATGCTTTGCTTTCGTTGAATGTCCTTGGACACAGTGTACAAGGGTAAGGACGCTCATTTGTGTAAAGTCAAAGATGAAAGTCAAGGGCACTTTGATAGTGTACCATGAAGTCGCAAAATGTGCACTTTAAGAGTCGCCCTTCTCCGTGGGTTTTCAAATGAAGCTTACGAGTAGAGTCGCGGACAAATCGCTTGTGGCACACAGCGCACTCAAACGGCTTTTTTTTTGTGTGGGACAAAAGGTGGTTGGCCAAGCCCGTTCAGCACGCTGCAGCGCAGTTGCAAATGCTGCACATAATTCTGCTTATGTACCTGTGCGTAATCAAATGCTTGTTCAAACTTCCCTTTGTTGTAAACTTGGTCCTGCATTCCGGACATTCGAGGAGCCCTTGACCTGTGTGACCTCTCATATGGATTGCCAGTTGACCGTCGCGCAGAAAGTCCTTGGGACAATGTAAACACTTGAAGCGCATCTGACCACTATGCACCACAGCTTGGATCTTCAAGTCCCCATTTCTTTTGAAGGTCTTGGAACAATCCTTGCAGTTGAAGGGTCTCAAGTCAGAACAAACCAAGGTGTGAGTTGCAGTCGTGAGTGCACTCAGCCACTGCGTTGAGTGACCTTCCACCTTACAATTTACTGATCTTTACTTATAATTACTTCCTCAATCACTGTTAAAAAGAACCTAGACTGACTCAAGCGCATCTCATTCCCACAGTTAATATTTATGTTAATTTCTCAACCTTAGGAATTTGTCCGGGTAAAGAAGCGATGATTTTTCCAGTTTTTTTTTCAAGTTTCGAAAAAAGAAAGATTGCCTTGTGCAAAGCTTCTGACGCTTGGTTCAACTTTGTCTGCGTCTAAATTTCTGAGAGGGCATTCTTCCTGCTTTAGAAAAATTCCTGACTCGAGGCTTAACACGACCATAGTTAGAAATAAAAACGGTTTTTCAAAGTGCTTTTGAAAGAACAATTGTTAGCTTTTTCGAAGTTTTCGGATTGATTTTGAAAACAATTGATTTTAATAAGAAAATGAAAAACTCTATTGAATTAAAATAAGACTTATGAGAACCGATTGATTTTAATAAGAAAATGAAAAACTCTATTGAATTAAAATAAGACTTGAGAACCGATTGATTTTAATAAGAAAATGAAAAACTCTATTGAATTAAAATAAGACTTGAGAACCGATTGATTTTTAAGGTCGTCAATATTTGCTACAGAATTGTATTGTGCATATTGCAAGTTTGCAAAGAAAAATCGTCGCAGGAGAAAGCCAAACAAAAGTAAAATGCAATCTGTCAAATTGAAAAATATGAAAAATTCCTCTTCTGACCAATGTCACGTTTGTTTGGTTCAGAGAAAGCATTTTTTAAAACAAATAACATAATTTGGACAAAAAAATGCATTAAACACATCTTAATTTTTTGTCTCCAGGCTTGAATTGTGCCCACGTCGTTGGAAAGGAAAGTTGTAGCGTTTTTATTTTCAAAATATTTAATACTGACACTAAAAGTAAAGGTGGAACAAAAGGTTTGACCACGATTTACATAAAAACACAATCGTAGTCAAATTTGACACTTTCATACGATAATGTACTTCACAAAAGAAAAAAAAACACGTGCTAGAGTCTTTAATTTTTTTCAAAAAAGCAAATCAAAACAAAGAAACGAATATACATTTAATGGAATATTAAGTATTTTTGTCGGCGACAGCGCTTATTCCAATGATGATTGCGCATGCGTATGTTGCTGCCTGTTCGTAACCCTCCCCCACATTTATGGCAGTTCTCGTTCAAGCGGATTTAACACGTGACGATACAAAATACATGTTCACGCAACGGGTTCCACCCCAGTATGCGTATGCGCATGACGAGTAAGATTATCCTTTCGTTTGAACCCACGTCCACACTCTCCGCATGTAAAGTCCTTGGTTGCTGAATGGACGCTGTTGTGCCTGCCTACCTCGGAAGATTTAGCGAAGGCCATTGGACATTGAGGGCACTTAAAGGGCCGCTCCTGCGTGTGCGTTCGAAGGTGAATGGTCAATGCCTTTTTCGTTTTGCACGTCCTTGGACATAATGTACATGCAAAGGGACGCTCGTTTGTGTGCACTCCAAGATGTGTGTCAAGGGTCCCCTTTTGATTGGTAGAAAAATCGCAAAAGGCGCACTTGAAGGGTCGCACTTCCCAATGCATTTTACCATGTACCCTGAGAGCAGAATCGGTGCCAAATCGCCTCTGACACACCACACATTTGAAGGGCTTTTCGTTTGTGTGTGTCAGGAGGTGAGCCTCCAATTTCGTCTGTGAGGCTGCAGGGTAGTTGCAAACGGTGCACATGTATCTACTCACGGCGCTGTGCGATATCAAATGAACATTCAAGTGCCCTTTTGATTTGAACTTAGACCCACACTCTAGACACTTGAGGAGACCTTCTCCAGTATGACCTCGCATGTGAATTGTCAGTTGACCTTTATGGTAAAATTCCTTGGGACAACGTGTGCACTTGAAAGATTTCTCAGCACTGTGCACAACTATGTGTGCCTTCAAGGTCTTATTTTGTTTGAAAGCACTTGGACAGTGGTTACATTTGAATAACCTTACGTCAGAATGGACCAACAAGTGATCCTTAAGGGTCTGTTTCGTTTTGAACGTCTTGCGACACTTGACGCACTCGTAAGGTCGTCTTTCTGCTTTTTTGTTGAGTGACCTTTGAGCTTCCATTTTTCTGATTCACCTCTGCACGGCGTAAGGGTTCAATAACTGAAATAAAAAAAACAAATGAACATAATTGAATCAAAACTTCAACTTATTTTTTAATTACCTTGCGATTTGTCAAAGCGCCTTGTCCAGCAGCGATTATGTTTTTTGCGCTCTTCCGGCTTTGGAAACAAGGAACGCGTCAAATTAAGCTAAACTTTACTCAAAACTCCTTCAGCATTGTTGTAGATGGTTTCGTTGTGCTTCCAAAAATGTGTTTGAACAAAGGTATAACATGAGTTATATTTAGAAAGAAAAAAAGACCTCCTTGAATAGGTAGATTTTTGAATGCTTAGAACAACCTTATTTGAAGCTCTCGGATTGATTTAGAGCAACAGATAAATAGAATGCAGCTAAAGTATTAAGTTATCTGCCCTCAAGTTGCATGTTATTTTTTTGAAATCAAGGTTTATGTGAACACTTAAGAAATCCTAATCTAAAGGAATTTGTATTGTGTTGAAAATAATTATTTAAAAAGACTAGCTCGTCCTGGAATTTTTATTTAAATGCATTCTGTCGTACGACGAATTTTTTTTGGCTGGTATTTTAACATTTTAGTTTCAAAACCAGAAGAACGGGTGGGCGCCGTAAATTGTCCTTTGCCATTTTCCTTCCTTGAGTTTGCATGATTTGTAATTAGTTTAAGTAGTTTGCTAAATAAAAGTTTAACAAAATTTGAAACTAAATTATTTCCCAGTGATTAATAGTTGTAATTAATATTTGACGGTCAAGGTCAATTGACTGGCAATTCAATTTGAAAGATTGGAAGCTACTCAAAAAATTTCACACTTTTATACGCAATACTCATCGACTACCACCAACTCTGTTTTCTTAATAGTAAATTACGGTTTATAACCAATCAAACGTGACATTGCATACGACATGCAATTTGGCAACAGAAAACGTTTTATATTTAGTTTTTTTTGCCTGTTCTAAATCCATGCGAAAATTTGGAATTTGTGTGACTTTGTTGGATACCCAAAAAAAAATTTCAAAAGGTCGTTTTACTAAATATAAACCATAAGCTTAGTCAAAAAAATTTCGTGAAGCAGAAGGCATCTCTTCATAAAATATTAGTCAAAGTTGACTAAAGCATCAAAATTTAGCGATATGAGACCTTTTCTTTGTTTTGCTGCAACTTGAAGGTGCGCTGAAAACATAAGCGCTGTCTTAGAGAACAGAGCGCTTCAAAACAAATTCTTGATTCCGTTTAGATTCTACTTTTTTATTACATTGATTGTGTTGTAAGCGACGCAGTTTAAAATATTTTCAAAATATCACGCGCGTGCGCCTAATTCCGCGCCCTTTGGTTTGAACTTTGTAAAAATTCATTGTAGTAGATTCGTTAAGTTCTAGTTTTAACGATTTTGAAAATAAGAATTGCGATGTTTGTGTGTCACTTCCAAATGAGTTTAATTTTCCAAACAGCATATTTAACCTGGCACCATTGCATCTGCCGCTGTGTTTGTATGTCCAATTTCATAATCAAGTTTAATGTGCCATCAAAGAAAAAATTCATGAGAACATCAAGAGTCATGAGGTTTTTTACAAATGGCGCCACTTTGAAAAATTCAAACAAAATTTTCATAGATGGGAAAGTCAAATAATGGAGAAAATCAGAAATGCTCAATTTATTGAATCACATTTATCACATTTATCACATTTATTGAATATATATTAGTTACTTTATGCAAACTATATGTGTCTCTGTCCACCTCCGTTCGCTATACCTTTTGATCTTTCGATAAAGGATTAGTATTAATATGTGTACTATTATTAGTACTTTACTACTTGATGGGAACCATATTTTCACACATAAATCATCCAAATCGCAGCGAGATATTGGAATGAAAAATATTGTAAATATCTACACCAAAAACTTCACCAGTTTTTAGTTTCTATTCGTTCTTCGATAAGTTCCAAACCCACTTTTTTTCTCTACTGCGCCTGCTCATTTGACGCAGTGAAAAAGTTTCTCCTTCAAATGAATCAAAACATGACGACTAAAGTTGGATTTGTGTGAGTAAGTCCTTTTGCAGAATCGAAATTACAAATTGGCGCCCACATCTTCTATATTTAAATTTTTTGGTTGGCAAATATACAATTTTGTAATTATTTAAGGCGAATTGTCTGTTTGTTTCCAAATAATTGCAGACAAATAATTGCAGCATTCGTCACAGAATTGACGTAGACTGAAACTATCATTCTAATTGATAACCAATAGATTTGACTATTAATTATTTGTTAACTCCCAGGCTACTATCCCGTCCTTAATCGAATTCTAACCGTTCTCTAAACACAAATTGGAAATCATTGAAATTAACTTCATCATCTCCGGATGGGCTTTTTTTTGGCTTTGTTGCCTAATGGTGCTATGCATGTTGTAACTAGTTGAGACGCTCAAGTATGTCATTTTGCTGAATTAGTCAATGTGTCTTCACTATAGTCAAATAATGCCGTTTTTAAAGCTGCAAAGCGAAATGAGCACAGGGGAGAAGTCCAGTAATGTATTTTCATTTATTTTCAAAATCTTTTAAACCGTAACTATTTTTACCAAATTCAAAACAATTTGACACTTTGACAGCAAGCGATCAGAAATTTATACTAAAGTTTGACATGGACACCGCTAATTCCTCCTCAAATTGCTTCGTGTTCTGAATGCGCCTGCACATTAATGGCTTTTCCTTCAAATGAATCAATATATGGCGGTTCAATTCGGATTTATTTGAAAAATTCCTCTTGCAGTGTTTGCAAGGAAATGGCTTCTCTCCAGAATGGACACGCGCATGTGCAGTGAGATGATGCTTCTGCTTGAATCCACGTCCGCAGTCTCCGCATCGAATGTCTTTTGTCGCTGAATGGACGCTTCTGTGCTTGTTTAAGTCTGAAAGTTGAATGAAGGCCCTTGGACACTGTGGGCATTTTATGGGCTTTTCCTGCGTGTGCCTTCCAACGTGGTGCACCAATTCGCCCCTCTGTTTGAACGTGCTAGTACAAAATGTGCATGCAAAGGGTTTCTCATGGGTGTGGTGGACTCTGAGGTGTAAGTCCAGAGACTTCTTCTCAACGGCAGAATAGTCGCAAAGTGAGCACTTGTAGGGTCGCTCCTTCGTATGAGTCCTCAGATGGACCTTCAGATTTGCAGCCCGTGAAAATCGATTGTGACACACCGTGCACTCAAGGGGTTTTTCATTTGTATGTGTCAAGAGGTGCCTTTGCAAGGTAGTCTCGCACGCTGCAGCGTAGCTGCAACCGGTGCACATGAATCTGCTTACGTGGCTGTGGGTAATAAAATGCTTCTTCAGTTCTCCGTTTGTTTTGAACTTGGATGGACATTCCGGACATCCAAAGAGCCCGTGACCTGTGTGACCTCGCATATGAATGGCCATTTGATTCTTTAAATTAAAGTGTTTTGGACAGCGTGGGCACTTGAAGGGCCTTTGACCACTGTGCAGCACTGAATGATCCTTGAAATTCTTCTTGGATTTGAAGGTTTTGGAGCATTCATTGCACTCAAAGGGTCTCAAGTCAGAATGGACCAAGGAGTGACTCTTAAGGGTACTTTTCGTTTTGAACAACTTTTGGCACTTGACACACTCGTGACGCCGTTTAGCGTCTGTGCGGGGTGACCTTTGGCCTTCCATTTGCCAAAGTCTTCACACACTGCTTAACTGGAAGAGAAGTCAAAGACTCGAGGAAATGCAGCTATTTATGCTTCCGGCAGCGCACTTCCTCAATTCAAGAAAACTTTGCCTTAAACTGAGTTTCGACAGTTCACTCAAGTTCACGCAGTTTGCGTCTAAATTGCTGTAAAGGGAATTTGTCTGTTTTACAAAAAAATTTTTGAATTAAGGCTTAACATGATTTATATTTGGACAAAAAGTCCTTTTGAAAGTATTTTTAATAGAAATAAATGTAACCCTGTTTGAAGTTTTTGTTATTTTTAGAGCAGCAGAAATAATAAATTTCATACAATTTTATTATACTTAACTTATTTTTACTAAAGTGCACGTTTATTCATGTAATGTTGTAAAACTAGATTTTATAATTTGTAATTAATTTGGGTAATTTTTTTTGGCAAACACCTAAAGTTAACCATAGCATTTTGAAACTAAATATTTTAGGAGTAATTCATGTTAATTTACTTTTAAAAGGAGTTCAAGCGAGACATGAAATTGAAATAGAAAGAAAGTTAACTTGACAATTAGGAATCAAATTATAATTATTGAATGATTAATTAATTATTAACAGCGCACATGTTTGAGTATGGATCAAAGTTCAGAACAAAAGGGGTCTTGGAGATTTATTCCATAACGCACAACGTGGTAAGTAGATGCATGTGCAGCGCTTGATTTGGTAGCGATAACTCTCTTAAATAAATTGGTTCCTTCATTGGCTGAAAATTAAATTTCCAAATTGAACTATTTATTTGATGCAATTTCTAGTAAAAATATCTTCTTTTTCTCTGTGCATTACCTTGCATTTTCCGAGGCAAAAGTGCTCACCCAAGGGCCATCTTTGGACACAATAATGTGGAGGACTTGAAGTTCATTTGGAGTCTCATCGACATAATTTTGAAAATAAAATGTATGAGTGTGTTTTGCTATGGTTTTATTTTAAAACAGTATCTCGCTGTTGTAGCCGTATTTCAAGAATTCAAAAGTCGTATTACATATGGTCGTTCAAATTATGTAACTTATTTTGAGAAATGATTTTTTTAAAGAAGCGTTTCTTGATATTACTCATACTCAACTCAACTTATTGACTAAAACATATTATATCTAATTATTTCAAAAAGAAATTGGAAATTAACAAGAGTCTTGTTAAATGATTAAGCAATGATTATCCCAGCGTAACTTACAAACTTTATTACAAATAAAGGTCATCTTAATGCAAAATTTTGGACTCAACTTTGCGAATAAAATATTGTGGAGGGAATTCTTCTATTTCAAAAATTCCTAAGGTTTAACATAATTTATATAATTTATGTCATCAAAGAAGTTTTGCAAAAGAAAGGTTACAAAGAAAAATCGTCGCATAGTTAGAAAAGGGGAAACATTCAAGCAAAACTACTTTATGTGAAAGAGATATCAAATTACAAATTATGCGAAATCGTTCCTCTGAGTAAAGCAAAGCTTGCTTAATTGTTAGTTAATAACGTCTTTTCTTAAACTAAATTCCAAATATTAAGGCAAAATATTTCAAGGGTTTTAAATGCTAGGTGTAGTTGGGAAATAAATTCCAAAAACTTCCCAGAACACATTTCGAAAGTAAGGGTGCTTTCTATTTCCAAAGACTTTAGGGCTTGGGCTTTTTTATTTAATTTCTTGAGCTTTCAAGAGCTTCGTTTTCGTCACTAAATATTTACACAAATCATCTTCACAATTTCGAAAATTTTCTATTTATTGTTTACTTTTGGTATTTTTTAAAAAATTTAATGTTCGCACATGTGGCGATAACGCCAAACAGTGACGCAGAGCATAAGAGTGAGTTGTTGAGGTCTCTAGAGTAAGAGGCCCAGGCCAGCGCAGTGGTTAACACTGCCAATCTTACCTTTTGCTCTGACCGTCACAAAGTGGCGAAGGTAGCGCTCGAACCCGCTTCTCCACCACTTTGTGACGAGCAATATTTGCAATATTATTGCGGTGCCAATGCTCTCGTTATCGGTGCAGTAACCGATTAGGAGAGCTAACCAACTGATTATAAATTGCAACTTGTTTTGAAGAGCTTTACATTATTTCTGCGATTATGAAGCAATGTATTCAACAACCAAAACTAAACAACTTCTGCTAAGCAAGTAAATTTATTATCGTATGACTCATCATTTTACCTATCTGATAAGTATTATTATCTATTATTTATATTTACGGTCTATCTGTTGTCAACCTAACACCTTACATCCTTTAACCTCGAAATCAAAATGCCAAACAAAATTGTCTATGCAGGTTAATTTGTGTCCTCCGACGTATTGCACTGCTCTTACAATCGCTTCCCATCAGAATCCTCCATTCAGAAGTGAATTGTGTACCAAAAAGGAAGTAAGTTAAACAATTATGCTACCTTACTATAATTTAATAACCGTATTTTTAAACAGTTTGTGTTATAGCATTTAAGTTTTGAATTTATATTATTCACAATAATAAAAAAAATTGGGTAATTGAACTCGACAACATGATTTGGGGGCGTTATTCTGGGGGTTGAAGTTTGAAAAAGGGTCAACCCTAGCGGAGGGTGGAGTTTGTACAAACAAAGACTTATTTTTGTAAGTGCATTACTATATCCTATTAAATAAAAACAGAAGCGTACGTGACGAATGGAGGGTAATGGGATTAGAGTTTACATAATCTGCTATGAGCGAGTAGCGGGAATATGCAAATCTCGAAAGTACACTTATATTCAGTTTAGATGTGGAAGTCGTAGGGAAGATTCTCATTATTTGAAGACTGGCCTCATTTGCATACATACCTTGCTAATGACTAATGAGTCCTACCAACCGTATCCCTACCCACTCCTTACATACCAGCCACTAACCAGGATGTGGTCTCAAGCGTATCCGATTTTTTGATTGATGTATCTATTTGACAATTGGCCAATGCCCTAGTCAACAGGGATTGAGATTATTGGGTTACATAATTGATTATTAAGAACTAAGGTTAAATTAGTGTAAAAATTAGTATAAAAATTAAAATGACACACCCGCTCCCAACCAACATATTTGTTTGTTACATGTATAAAATAGTCTAATTGTTTGCAAAACTAGAAATTGAACTACACATGAAGATATGTAGGGCTTTGTAGTGTATCGTTGACTGTGTCGTACTGGCAAAGGTATTAATAGTCGCACAAGCGTCGCTAGCTTGGCCCACACCTAGGAGTGTCAATCGACCTCTTTTGTTCGCTGTGCAATACTCCAGGACATGGGTCAGGTAGAGTGATTCTCCACAAAATTTGCATTTTTTGTCCGAGAACTCCCCGAGATTGATTCATTCCCTGTTGTTGAGTAACAAGTTTCCGATTTTTGACATCAAACATGTTTGAAAATAGAATTTGACACGCAAATTTCTGGGGTTTATGTGGTTCCTCTGTGCATTTCATTAATTTTGAATACAGGAATAGTTTTTGTTATTCTGTAACAACGCGCTTGATGAGAACATTAAAATTTCGTTAAAGCTTCAGTTACTGATGACAAAATCGAAATTTCGATTAAAAATAACATTTTCAGTACACATACATTTGTAAATTTTGAGTAGTGGGAATTTTAACTATTTTTAATAATCATCTTACTTTTAGTGTAACAGAGAATGGCCTAAATTTCATTTAAAAAAACTCAAACACTTTATTCCGATTTCTAGTAAGCAGAAAGGCCTAATAACGCTACTTTACCTGTTCTAATAAGAAAGCGGTCGAACTTGTATAGTAACAATAGGCTGAACCAATGAAGTTTAATTACATTAAGAGCCTTACTTGCCTGAAACAGAATTGTATGTTCCCTGCTCTTAACATTATTCTGTTTCTTCTTTTAGGTCAAAATGAAAGAATTCGTGTTTGTTGCCCTTCTTTTGACGGGGTCCTCCTTCGTCGCCGTAGACGCTGGGCCAGCACGGTATTTGCCAGGCTGGATGTGCCACAGTGGTAGTGGCCTGCTACGTTGCTGCCGGAGCCGTCTTCGGCACGGTCACGGCGGGCGTTGGGGTTCCAGTGGCAGTGATTGGCTGTAACTCGGCGTTTGGAACGTGTCAAGGGGCCTGCTGGGCAGCACTCTTAGCATCTACCCCTTAACCTTGTTCCTAAGCGTAACAATGAATATGTTAAGCTAAGCTCTTAAGAACTAAGTTAGTGTTTAAACAATTTGGCGTAAATGATTTAGACTGATTTAATTGACTAATTGATTTAGTTGACGTTTTAACATGATTTCAATTGGGGATTGTATAGTAAACTTTCTGCTGATTTTCATATTTTCTGGTGATTATAAAAAGAGAATCCACACTGAAGTATTTCCAGGTATTTTAGCTTATTAGCTTATTTAACTTGTAAGACATTTTGTAAAATACCTACTATAAATATATCATCAAAATTAGTTGCTGTCAAAATGCTGTTTTACAGACAAAAGGCGAATTATAACTTTTGGATCACAAAATTTTTGCATTACATGCGATTAGTACTTACGATGAGGAATTGATTTCAGTGCGTCATTTCGTAGAAAAAAAAATCTAAATCTATGTGATTCTAAGCTACTTGACTAATTTCGGTATTACTATTGAACTTATTTTTTTAAATTAAAATATATTGCATGCAAATTATTATTGGAAATTTCATGTGTCCAACCTCAGACACGACCAATCAGTAGATAACTGCCTTCCAGACCCAAGTACACATGTGGAACTACTTTACTTGTAAACTCACTATGTTGAAAAAAGTTTTTTTTTTCATAAAAGCTTAATTTTTAAAAATTATTAATTAAAAAAATTGGAGCTGTACACGACGGAGGCACATCTGGTTTGGAAAGTTAACCTATTTCTTTTTGGAAGTTAACGCATTGTGCACGCACCAAAAATATTCCATTTATATACAATTGCTCCAAAATATTCAACTCCAATTCTCGAAGTACCATAATTCCTAAAGTATTCAAATTTATATCTTGAAACCGATTTGAAGAAGAAGGGCGCTGCCCAAAATCTGTAGCTTTCTCTTCGCAGGAGAAAAGATGAAAGAACTGAAGGCTTTCCAATTCCTCTGAGCTAAAAAAATAAGTTTTTAGGTTAAGTCTATTAAGTCCTGGGAGATTCAATTTAAATTATGGCGTGTACTCCCTGTACAGGCTTTGTATTACAGGGATAAAGTGCTTTTTGAAGGCGTGAAAACGCAAGTGAGTGACTGTGATAAACCTGAAGAAGAGAAAGTATGAATGTTTAAATTTACAATTGCAATTCAAGGAACTACTTTCTTTTCTTATTTTTCACCTTTGATGTGGCAATTTTGCGGCGATTTTTCTTGGAAAATGGACCATTTCTTACAAGTTGTGAGTTTCGTGAACACTTTGGTGGGTGAAAGTAAGAAATTGGAGCTTTTGTTACTTGGGAAAGATTTAATTTTTGTGAGGCAAAAAAGATGAAGATTTGGTTTTAATGGAGTTCTGCTGGAAGCCACCTTGAAAAATAATGTCATGCCTCATAAATTTCCCTTAATTTAGTCATTTAGTCGTTCTAAGTGGATACGTAGCTGGGTTACGTAGTTAGAAAATGAATGAGAGTTTAATTGCAAATATTCACCAGACGCTGAAACGGATTATCAAGAGCTGTCAAGAGGGGCGTAAAGCGAGAAACAATTGAATTTAAAAGCCTGTCATTTCCAACAAATGACACTTAGCAGGCCCAGCTGAGACAAATCCAATCCAGAAGATTTTTCAACGCTGCAGTTGAAGCGATTTGTTGTAATTGTAAGAACGAAGAGTTTGGACTTCAATGTGCCATACGCTGCCAACCTCTCTCTCCCCCGCAAGATCACTTTCACTTTGAAAACTATCCGAAACTTTCCCCTCCGGCTCGAAGTCAAGAATGCGGCGAAAGCGGTCAATTAGCCGAAATTGGCGGAGCTGTAACAAGAATTCCGTTTTTACCTTTCCAGAAGTTTTTCACGGTATTTTTTTTATGGAGTTGTCAATGAATTCCCACTGTGTCGGTGAAATTTCTCGGTTTTTGCTATATGCTATTTTCCAAGATTGATTTAGTAGAAAGGTCTACGAACTCCATATTACATTCTTTCTGAAACAGGATAAGCACTTTGCTTACAGAAAAATAAGCAATGTTGATTTTCTCATGAGGTTCTTATGTTCTGCAATGCAAACTGGAAATTGCTTTAGAATTTCAGCGTTTCAGCGTTACTTGAGGAGAATTTGATAAATTTTGTAATAAAACGCTGTTCAATGGATTGTTGGTTGTGATAACCATTTCTTGGAGAACTATGTCGGTTATAATCAATTGGCAGCGGCAGGACTTTAGCGATATTTGAAGTTAGGCCAATAGGAATTTATTAAATTCAACGCAAGTTTCTGGCCATTTTGAAAATTCTGGAGGCAGTTAAAGGCATTATTGTGGAACGCTTCTCCAAAAACTTACCTTAAGCTAATTGGACTTGTTTGTTAAAACCATCCAGCGAACCCTCATTTGGTCCGGAAATCTTTTAATTTGATTCTTATCCGTCATTTCAAGAGGATTTACGTAAATCCGTACCAATCATATAAAGTTATGAATCGAATCATGCAAGTGCCAATTCCTTGTGAAATGGCTCTTTTAAACTTAATTAAATTTTGAATTAAATTCTGAATTGGGAACCATTATAAATTTTTAACTTTCCTTACTGATCAAATGTGCCATCATTTTTTAAAGAAGTCATCAATCGTAAAACCTATTAACCCATTTCAGTAGAAAAACTGCGATTGCATGACAGCTTCCTTAAAAACGTCATGATAATTCTGACATTTGCAAAGGAAACATAATAAGGGTGTGTAACTAATGATTAATGACGGTGATTCTATTATACTACCCAACTAAAAGGAATTGTCAATTAAAAAAACTAAACTATGTTACATTTTTTTAGTTTTCGTTAAAAATTTTATCTTAAAATATTTGTTGACTTCAAAGTCTCGTGCCACCAGAATGCAGGCCATATAGAAAACTTCTCAGTGCAAGTAATTTAGAAAACAAACACCAGACAGTCATCACGACGTGATTTTTAATTATTGCGGGCTAAGTTCTGACGTACGCTTGCACATTTTAAAGCATTATGCAATTCGACATAAAGCTTCGAAAAACAGTGATGTAAATTTTACAATTTTAAATTGCCAAAAAAATTGAAATCGGGAATTGATTTAAATAAGACGTTTGAATGGAACACTCCAGCCTCAACAATATATTGTTTATTCAGAATTGATGACTTTTTGTAGTAGACCTTGACGGGTAATTTAGGTGTTCCTTGCGACTTAAATCAAGCACAAAAATATGCATCATTTGGCTTCCTACTATCAATCATTTTATTGATATATGGCCAACCCAGATCAACACGTTAACATTATTGTGTTAATAAGAATATGAGAGTATAAGTAAAGTTTACGAATTATGTTAAATTAAATTAATAGCTGAACACAGCATACGTCCGCTTAGTACTGCTAAAATTAAATGAGAAATGTTTAAAATAAATAAACGATGAGGTCACATTTGTATAGAATTTTTCAGTAAAATAATGGTAGTGATGGAAGGAGTAATGGTTACAAATTGAAGTATTTTCACCACAGCAATTGGTACACAAACAAACAAAGGGAGCAGGGCTTGAGAAGCAGAATCCAAAGCAAATGCACTAATGCCTTTGCAGAGTCGCAGGAACTGTTTGGCTTTGTTAGAGCCGCGTCCTGTGCAGTGACTCTCAAAAGAGCGGCAAGAGCACAGGGAAGCCACATCCAAATCACACTGCTTAGAGAAGTTACAAAATGGAGTATCGGGACACAGCATTGGATATGAAAATGTTTGTACTTCTTGTTTGTAAGTATCGTGATCCAGGCAGGTTGTAGTGAGTGAGTCGATTAATTGGTCGAATGCAGATGTTGTAGGAGGGAGTGATAGGCCGGTTGTAAGTTTTGCCCTTTCTCGATTGCTGGAGGGGCATTCCGTTAGGACATGGTCAAAGGATAAACGGGAACCACAGAACTTACAGGCTTCTTCCTTAAATGAGCCAAGATTCACCCATTTACCATTGTTGCGGAGGCTGTTGTTGTACATACAAAGTTGTGTGATTCTTCTCACGATGTACTTTGGAAGCTAGAGTTGAAGGTAGAATTTTGCTGAGAATCGATCCAAATCGAGTCCAACTCAGTAGCTCCAAGGCTGTTGCAAGGTCTGCGCAGGAAGGTCCCCTTGTTGAGTTTGGCTAATTCATGAGAATTTTGGAGCCACAGCCATTCCATGTCTACTTCTTTTAGAAAACTTTTCATTTGCGAGCACCAGTTATGATCGTTAGTGATGTCTCGAAAAGATGCTCTCCTCATATCTTCATAGGCCGCATGGAGTAGGGACGTGTCCCCTGAATTAGAGTTACCAAGAAGCCTACACCATTGCTGATAGTACAGCTTACCAACCTCGAACTTGATAGGTGGGATGCCAGTTTTGAGGCGACCAAAACAGCGTGGGGAAGAAATAGGGATCCCGATTGCATTCTTCAAGTAGCGCTGCTGGACTTTCTCCAGGGTAATGCTGTGACAAAAACCCCAGATTCCATCGCTGTAAAGTGTGGTGGAATGTAGGATTGATTGGAGCAGCTTGTTTATCGTTTCTAAGTGAAAGCATCGCGGAAATTTGAGGACTGACTTTAGTGCCGCTAAACTAAATAAGCTAAATATTACTTTATATATATACTTTATTATAATATTTATATAATACGGACTTCGTATGTTCTAGCAAACGGAAAATAACACAAAAAAATTATTTCAGTTAAAATTTTTAATTAATAAAAAGAATAATTTAGAATTAAAAGTATAATGGCTAAAATTAAACTGAAAAATTATGGATAGATTAAAAGTTAATCTATCAATTTAGTTAAATAAAGTGTGGTAAAACGGTCAACCAGTAGCGGAAGTAGGAAAATTAGAATTAGACAAATATTAAAATCATAAGACTAGAAAACAGAAGTCCGGGTTTTTGGAGGTCAAGGACCCATTTCCGGGTGAACGGGGATTGGCCATTGTGATCATTGTCACTTTTTGTTTCATGTAACAGTAGCGTTATACCTTGAAAGGTCATTTAGAGGTCAAGGGGTTATTTCCGGGTCGAGGGACACTCTGGGGGCAATTAAATCCTCATGAATTTTCATATTATGAAAAAGTAGAGTTTGACTTTGAAAGGTCATTTTGAGGTGAAGGGTTTATTTGGAGGCCATTGGGGCCACAGACAAACGTGTCCAATACAAATCATGTTCCCTTATATACGAGGAACAATTTTTGTAGGGGTCCTTCACCATGTTGTCATAGAATGATATCTTTCACCTTGACATTTGACCCCTAAGGGGGTCACTTCCGGTCAAACTAGAACAAAATTGATCTGCGCCGGAACTCATATTCGAAAACAAA
>JAQFYP010000463.1:0-22931 GCA_034694865.1 Bilobella braunerae | reverse complement strand
GAAATTTCAATATGTACATCGAAATTTCGATTTCACATGAGTTTTCGACATGCACGTCGAAATTTCGATATGTACATTGAAATTTGGATTTCACATGAGTTTTCGACATGCACGTCGAAATTTTGATATGTACATCGAAATTTCGATTTCACATGATTTTTCAACATGCACGTCGAAA
Source organism: Bilobella braunerae (assembly GCA_034694865.1). NCBI lineage: Eukaryota > Metazoa > Arthropoda > Collembola > Poduromorpha > Neanuridae > Bilobella > Bilobella braunerae. The sequence continues at coordinate 22,753 of JAQFYP010000463.1, read as the reverse complement.
TTTCAATATGTACATCGAAATTTCGATTTTACATGAGTTTTCGACATGCACGTAGAAATTTCGATATGTACATCGAAATTTGGATTTCACATGAGTTTTTGACATGCACGTCGAAATTTTGATATGTACATCGAAATTTCGATTTCACATGAGTTTTTGACATGCACGTCGAAATTTTGATATGTACATCGAAATTTCGATTTCACATGAGTTTTCAACATGCACGTCGAAATTTTGATATTTACATCGAAATTTCGATTTCACATGAGTTTTCGGCATGCACGTCGAAATTTCGATTTCACATGAGCTTTCGACATGCACGTCGAAATTTTGATATGTACATCGAAATTTCGATTTCACATGAGTTTTCAACATGCACGTCTAAATTTCAATATGTATATCGAAATTTCGATTTCGCATGAGTTTTCGATGAGTTCGTCAAAATATCAATATGTGAATTAATAATTCCACGTCGAAATTCTTATTTTATTTGAGATTTCATTTTTTCCATCGAAATTTCAATTTTATTTGACTCACCAATAGATACAACGAAATTTCGAACTATGTATCGAAAGGTTTTTCGAAAATTTTATGTACATTTGGACAATTGCAATGCATCAAAATTTTGCTGAACATATCAAAAAATCAGATTTTTTGTACATCATAATTCTGAACATTACCAACGTCTCGACGTATATATTGGAATTGTGACAAACTCATCAAAAACTCATGTGAAGCCAAAGGCTCGTAGTCCGGGGGTTAGGAGAGGACCCTTGCCCTAACCTGGGTGGATTCCGAGATCAAATTTCAGCACAAGCAAAAGAAAAAAGTGGTGGTGTGGTAGTGGTGAGTGGTGACCTGGAAAGTTGTGGTCGCAAAGGGTGGGCTTGGGCCGGTAAGCGGAGGACGGCGTTCAGCCTTTGGCTAAGCAGAGGCCCCTCGGTGGTCAACCCGACGTTTACCATCCAACAGAAAGCCCTTCGTTTCACTTTTCAGAACTTCCCAGTCAACTCACAGGCCGACACGACCCTCCGCCACTTACTCGCACAAGGAATCATGTCATGTTGACCAGGCCTTAGGCAAATGTCAACTAGCATCCAAAAAGAACTCATGTGAAATCAAAATTTCGATGTACATATCAAAATTTCGACGTGCATGTCAAGAACCCATGTGAAATTGAAATTTCGATGTACATATAGGAATTTCGACGCGCATGTCAAAAACCCATGTAAAATCGAAATTTCGATGTACTTATAGAAATTTCGACGTGCATGTCGAAAACTCATGTGAAATCAAAATTTCGATGCACATGTTGAAATTTCGACATGCATATCGAAAACTCATGTGAAACCAAAATTTCGATGTACATATCGAAATTTTGACGTGCATATCGAAAACTCGTGTGAAATCGAAATTTTGATGTACTATCGAAATCTCGACGTGCATTTTGAAAACCCATCTAAAATCGAAAATTCGATGTATTATTGAATTATTGACGTGGATGTCCACAACTCAAGTGCAATCGGAATTTCAATGTACATTTTGAAATTTCGACGTGCATGTCAAAAACTCATTTGAAATCCGAATTTTGATCTACATATCGAAATTTCGACGGGCATGTCGAAAACTCATGTGAAACCGAAATTTTGACGTGCATATCGAAAACTCATGTGAAACCGAAATTTCAATGTACATATAAAAATTTCGACGTGCATATTGAAAACTCATGTGAACCCGAAATTTCGATGTACATATCGAAATTTCGACGTGCATGTCGAAAACTCATGTGAAATCGAAATTTCGATGTACATGTCGAAATTCCGGTTTAAATCTCGAAATTTTGATGTGCTTGTCGAAAACTCACGTGAACTCGAAATTTCGATGTGCAAACTGAAATTTCGATGTAGATATCCAAATTTCGACGTGCAGGTCGAAAACTCAAGTGAAATCGAAATTCCGATGTATTATCGAAATATTGACGTGGATGTCCGAAACTCAATTGCAATCGGAATTTCAATGTACATTTCGAAATTTCGACGTGCATGTCGAAAACTCATTTGAAATCCAAATTTTGATCTACATATCGAAATTTCGACGCGTGTCGAAAACTCGAGTGAAATCGAAATTTCGATGCACATATCAATGGAAATGTAAGAAAAAGTGATGCTTGAAATTTTGAGATTTTCGACGGGGGACCACGTGAAATTTAAAAAATTACGTGTTAATCTCTATTAGGGTTTCCGGAACCGGTCACTCCAAAATCGTTTTTTTTTTAAAAAAATCGAAATTTATGGCCATTGACAAAAATCCGAAAAAGTGTATTAGTTTTATGACTCAATTAATGCATTTTCAAAATTTGAGCTCGATCAGAAGGAATCGCGACGCGCGGTGTACTTGTAAGTGGGACCGAAATATGCCATTCTAGTACATGCTCGGCGTGAATCTCACTATCCTAATTAATAGGTAGTGAGCTCCCTCTTATAAACACACATACAAACATACAAATAGGTGTAAGCAATGTAAGTGTAATAGTATGTTTTGAACAATATCATATTTGTTCGCCACGCATATTTTTTGGGCTCTCCCCATGGCGCAGGGTTCTAAATCCCATTATCTTTTACAATGTAACTTAAGTTCCGATGGCCTGGAGTTTGAAAAGGAACAACTTAATTACAGAAGAAAAAAATTAACACAATACACAAACTTTGCTAGAATAAGATAAGCAGCATGAACCTTATTCAATTCATATCAATAAAAATTGAATCCCAAGTAAATAACAATACATTTCAAGGTGCGTTGTCTGCTTAAATTTTAAACTAAAAAACGAGGGCGTTCCCTCACTTTTTTACTATTATTTTCATACGTTTCTTCGACTGATTGACTTACAATTAGTACTAATTACTTTCGTAAAGAGTTATTAAAAATAGTATCAATTGGTTTAACACAGTTTTTGCGATGACGTTCTGAAATATAGAATAATAAAGTTAGAGTTAAAACTAATAATTAGAACTTAGAACAGATCAAAACTTTTAAGAACGATAATATTATAAATGTAACTTTGAATTAATAAAAGTTTGGAACGTTACGCCAATTTGATTCAAATTTGCATGTCTTTTAACAGATTAGAAGTAGTGAATGATAACAGTTTGATTTTAGAAAAAGGAAGTTGAAACTCAGTAACTAAACCATTACAAATGAGAAATATATTTAAAAAATTTAGGGCGGGGCCTGAATATGAAATAAGCCTAATTTGCAGCCTTTCTAATCGAACTTTATTTGTTAGTTTTTGTTGTTTAAATTTCAAAGATTCCAAATAAACTTTTCTTTAAGTTTTTTTTTTATAAGAAGCGTTTACTTTATTAATTTCCCCTTGCCCGTCTTACAATTTACAGATTTCAGTGCATTGAAAATTTATTTTGCTTGCATTAAAATGTCTGATTTGATTGATACTCGTTGACATTTCACTTTGTAAGTAATAGTAGGGTGCAGTGGCAAGATATGTTACCAGTTTCTTAAGTCGGAAATAGATCTGCTATAGAGCTGCACAGTGTTAATATGTATTAAAGTAGAATTTTTCATTGACATCCAGCTTAATATGAAATAATTAATGATAATAATAATGATGAAAGTTTTAACACGGTGCTGTGGTGCGAAGTTATCTTAACTTTCAAATGACATTTGAGAATCTTTGCTGGAAATTCTCCGCTCAATTTTTTTCCCTCATTGATAGAGTTGTTGGTAAAAAGAATTATTCAGATATTTTTGAAAGCACAGAACCGGTTTAAAATTTTTCAATTCATTTGAGTTTTTGAAAAATAGGTTTGTATCGACAAATTATGGGTATTCAAATGGAAGGAGGAGGATCTAATGAAGCGGTAAAGCTCTCACTCTACTTATTTTTCTGAATTCTATATTTTTTAGAATTCGACATCAGTGTAAATCCCTATCCACATCGCTGATCTATACTTCAACAAACATTTTTTAGACTTCTCCAACCACTCAGTTGAAACTTTGAATGAAGATACAGAAATCTTTTGTGCAGTACAGTATAACTGACACGAGAAATACTTATAATATTATTTACTTATTATAAATGTAGTGTTAAAAATAGTAGTATGCTTCTTAGCAAACAAGTCGTTAGTTATAGTTAACAAGCTAATCCAGCCCGTTCTAGAACAGTATGATTTTATTCTTAATAAAACATTTCATGCTCCCGAGCCTCGCACGTAACACCGTGATGATCGGGCGGTAAATAACAAAATTATAGATGTTTCTTCAATGGTAAGATCTTCTTTTTCATAATTGAAGATTAAACCCAGTTCTAATATTCATTTTATCCTGTTGCAAACTCGACCTAAGCGTCCACTACTCTAACATTAAATTAAGTAAATACAATTGAAATTTAAACTATCCGCCTAGATGTCAGGATAACTACTTCCATTATAAACAAAATTCTCTGATGGGTCAGACCCTGAACTGGCGTATAAGAATGTTTGAAGTTACTTAATTTTAATTTAATTAAAAATATTGTTGATTTCCACCGGGTTAAAAAAAAAGTTATAGAATTGGAGTTATAGAAGTAGGTTCAATTTTTTGTAACTTGCATTTGCATTATTTATTTAAAACAAAAAAGTATTGAAGTATTACGTATTCGGATCAATTACTAATGATTTCATTGTGAATTAAAGATTAATTTGATTTCTCGTGAGACGGCGCCTTTCACACAACAAAACGGACTTCCACTTGACACCAACACAAAATTGAAGCAAGAAAGACAATCATACAATGAACGAAACTCACGTTATTTTGACTTTTGAGTGTCCATCTCAAGGATATATGAGTGATGTAATTGTGTTTTAGTTTATTTTTACAACAAAACGCGGAGTATATTCGATTTTTCGATTCGATTCCTAAAAAAAAGTTACATTGAACCATTCGGGCGACGGTAAAGCCTAGGTAAAAAACCGCCTTGAACAGCGAGTTTTCCAATTTTTGATTAAACCATGACATATCCATACCAGAAGCCACCTTACATTAAATTTTAAGGCCAGGACACTTGAACAGAGACAGTCAAGGGTGTTCCCGTCTTATGACGGGTTGTTAAGCTAGTTTTCACATATCTCACATTATATAAAGCTCTGTTTTACAACATCTCAACTGCCTCATAATATTTAATACCCGTAAGATTATAACTAAATTGTTTTCATCTGCATGAAAAAGCACGTTTGTTGCACAAATGCCCTATGTAACGTAATATTATAACGTAAAATTAATTGAAGATAAACATATGCAAATTCAACAAACAAGAGGGCAATAGAAACGGTAATACACACTCCCCATAAAATAAGTATAGTCACCACGTTAAGATTAAAGTTTAGTTTCGTAGGTTGAGCCTTGTATGTCTCAATTGCAGTTTTCATTTTGAGAATTGGTCCGCTTGGAACTGCTATGTTATACCACTTCTGCCAGATTAGGAACAATTCCGTGGGCAAACAAATCCTGATAACTTTTGTACATGCGAGATTGAAAATTTTGAAGGTATAGTTCTCTTGCATAAAACACAAATCCATCTTGTTTAGTTCCAATTGGCCCTGAAATTGTGTATTCTTGAAGTGGTCCAGTGATGTTTGACTCAATTTGCTTGTACTCCAATTTTGTCAAAATATCCGTAATTCTTCCAGGACTTTGTATTAATACCACTTTTTTGCATTGCTCTACCATAGCAACAATGGTGGTGTCGTTGATATGGTTTTTCATATCGTTTTCATAGAAAAGGTAACTGTTGTAATTTGGCAGAAAGGTGTTCCGTTTGCTCAATCTATTTTCTAAAGGCGTTGTTGCCTTGTAGGACCAATATGTTGACATATCATAATAACTCCTCCTATACCGAGAACATTCGTGTTTTGTTGGGATTTTGATCATATTAGCTAGTCCACTACTAAGCAAAATTTGTGTGAGGGGTCTACATGTCTCCTCTAGTGCCGGATCTTTAGTGTCATCTTGAAGAATGGCAAATCCGCTAATAAAGCACAAGCAGGCAACGTGATCAATTAAATTATCAGTTGGTTTTGGTTTGTATCTATCCATGTTCCATTCCGTTGCTCCCCATTTCTCCAATCCAAAATACCCAAGTATTATAAAACCATTCAGTTGCGACGTGTTTGTCAGTGACTGTGCTGCTGGTGGCGGAGCTAAGAAGTATGAGGTGAAGAGTCCCTTATACGCATTGACAAGCACAACCACTATCAGCAACCAAAGACCAAACAGACCTTGAAACTTGGTTTTGATTTTGTACATGTCTAATAAATTTTCATCAAACGTTGGCGACAAGTCCAGCAACAGCCCAATAGACGATCGGTATATGTTCGTAGCAAGCTTCGAAAGAAGTTGCCTTGGAAACTTAGAGTACCAACTCATCAGGGCAAGTGTGGTAGAGACAGTAAAAGTTGCCGAGAGCAAAAAAAGCAACCAACTGTACAAATCAAAGGGCTGTAGATACAGGGCAAATGTGTTTCCTATGTTGCGCATCTGAACGCCGTGGCACGTTAGAAACCGCCACGGCGTTGACTCTGTAAAAACCATAAGAGTAGGAGCATTCGATTCCAACTCTTCACCTGTATATGAATCTATACTAAAATACTTAAAACTTGTCGGTATCATTTCATAATATATTTTGCTCCTTTTCTCATCCCAATTCAGCTCGGCGCAGCTACCTACAGTTTCCAGCATGTATGCAACCATTACAACTCTTAAGTTCTCGGTTCGACGATCAGCACTGTCAATCAATGTTTCTTTGGTTTTACTGTACAACTCAAAAAGTAAGAAAGGGTTTCCTATGTATTTACGGTTGGTTTCAGCTGATAGAACCGTTTCGTTATAGTTTTCACAAGTATCAGTTTTGAATGTTGGTTTGGGCATGAATGGTCCTCGGCGCTGATTTGGATCTGCATTGATAAAACCCTTGAATCGAATTTGAAAACATTTTTTCAAACTACCTGGTAAACAACCTTTGGTTCCCTTTGGTGTTGAAAAGTATGTTATATTGAAATTTTGTGTACCGTCAAATCTAAATGAGCGTTTCCATTTCAGTGCAACGACTGGGTATTCAACACAACTCCATAAACTTTGTGATGGCACTTGCTCAGAGGACTTCTTGTTAGATGACATTTCGTCATCTATAATTAGAAATCCAACATAATCGCTTCGATAGAATGCTGGAAATCTTATCCAGTCACTTGTGCAGAGAAATTTGTCGATGACTGTATTGTAGAACAGAAAGATGTGAATGGAACAAGAAGAAAATCTCGCGAGGCTTTGATTTTCCTCTCTGAATGAGCCGAAGCGGATGTTTTGTGAAACGTTGTACGTAATAAATTCCTTTAAAATTGTATCGTTGGAGGGAATATTTGCAATTATATGGGGCTGATGTGGCAACTCAAGGATGAGTAGTGAGGCATCAAAAACTGCATGAATATGGCAATTGGAGAATTGATTCCAAATTCGTATCAAGCTTATTTGGTCATACGAATTGGCCAATAAATGATTGAAACCCATTTGCACAAGAATAAGAGCGCAAAGTGTAGTCATGTTGCCGAGGTATATAACAAATGTATTGTTGTGTTTGATGGAAACTTTCTTATAGGTATGAGTTCGCTATAGATTTGCGTGTTGTTTTACAATTCTACTGTCTAATTCTCATGTTAAATTAAATGTATTTGATGTTTTATGTAATATCATCAACAAATGTATTTTGCATTATTAATTAAACTTGAAATAGATGGAAACTATCTGCATTCTTTGTAGCATTAGGCTTACTAAAGTCACATCAGACCTAATATTTTAAGCAAGAATAAACCATGTGCTATTGCAAAAACATGCCAAGAACATACTTCAACTTTCTTTGCTAAAGACTAGAATCTAGAAATCTTTTTAGAAGAAACTTCCAAATTTATTTACTTTTGAATTAAAAAATATTTGAATTTGGAACTAATCTTAGAATCTAATCGTTAGCAAACGACTGTGGAGTATTGTAACTAACTTTTATAACGAAACCAATTTTTAATTACTTAATATCGAGTGAATAACTGGACATCACTGCGACTTCTCTAATGCTTTTTATTTGAAACAACTTGTTCAAATGCCAACAAACTGCTGCTTATCATAACAAATGTTACATATAATAGAAATTAAAGAATTGAATAATAAACATAATTTTACTTCTACTAAACCTCAAGCGCTTAAAAAAACTTACTTATTACATACTTATTACATACTACAAAACATCTTCATTAAATTTATTTTACAATTGTATCATAGTTCTTAAAAATGAAAACCTTTCTTAAAATCTAAAAAGTTTTTCGCATATTGCTAAATCTCTATTCCCTCGCTTTATTCATACTATTAAAAAAGCCAATAGTAAGTCTAACGTCAGATAGATTAGGTATGTAGTACTATAGCACTAATTATTTGTTTTGCATTATTTTTGAAGAATAGATACAATACCAAGTGGGGCGTTGTCCGTTTGCTGCAGTTTTTCTTCCCGCTTAAACAGTACAAGGAAGTTGGCGTGTTCCTCTAAGTCATCCACTTTACATCGAATCTTAAGCGCAGAATTTTTGCGTATACTTTTCAAATCAGATTTTTTGGGAATTTCAAAACTTGACTTTTCCTTTTCCTTTGCTTCCTCTTTTTTCCTGGTACCAATTAGACAGCCCTTGCAAAACAATTGGCCATGAATATTGCATTTGGCCGAACTCGCCATTTCAGGGCGCTAGATAGTTTTCTACAAAATTAATAAAACAAAAATAAAACTAAAATTACAAATTCTAAAACAAACCTTACAAAAACATGAAAACATTGAAATTGCAAAAAGTATATAAATTAAAAAAGAAAAGTACCTTAGCACTGATTCTGACTGGCTGGTTGAACTTTTGAAATTGTATTTTAATTCTTTGTTTGAATTAATGTCGGATTTTCAAAACTTCTAAACACAATTTTTCCTGGAGAAGGTAATGCGAACTAAGAGTTCAGCGCCTTACTAAATTCTGAATGACTCTTCAAGCATAAAAATGCCAATGAGAAAATTTTCTATGCAAGAAACCAAAAAAAATTCACCATTAAGCGATATGAAGAAAAATTGCGATAGTACTTGACAAGGGTAACATGAGACTTTATGACAATCATAAGTTGGAAGTAGAGCATTGGAGCATAACCAAAAGCATAAATTCCAAAAGACAGAATGATGGGAACAGATGAATTTTGGTTCTTCGTCTCATCATATTTTTTGCGTTTTCCCAAAACCTACTATTTATCCCCCGTTGGCACTGAAAATAAATGCATAATAGATTAACGCTCATTCATATTCAAATAAGTTATGGCCGTGATCTGTTGACACTTTCCGCATTCATTAGACGCATCCGTGTCTCCGCTCGTGACAGCAATTTAAACGTCGCCGTTTTGTAACCCAACCTCGCGACTATCCTGCACAGTGGAATTTTTCTTTTTGATTAATTACAATTTCGGTTAGTAGAAATTTCTGTCTTTTTTTGCGACAATCGATAACAAGTTCACCACTCGCCTGAATGTGTAACAAACAGAATAAATTAATTCTACTTTTTATTTTGCCTGCGGTTGTAATTTATTATTGCTATTTGAAATTGTAAGGAACCTGTTTCAAAAAATGCAAGAAAAATGCATTTTTATTTCTCCTATTCATCTTACAATCAACTGGAAACTTATTTACATATGTGTTAGTTGTGGTGAACATGTTAGATAACGCTTTTCTGAATTCTGTCACAAAATAATTTATGTCAATACTTGCGACAAGTCAGAAAGTCTTGAGACAAGGACGAAAGGCTTAATACACATAAAATCACTTAAAAGTGCCTTACAAATCAGTTTAGAAAATAAAAAATTTGTCAAAGTCATTCAAAGTTGCTAGAACAGCGAGCTTTTTGATTTTGTAAGTGTCGAAATTTAAAAACAATTTTTAGGTTCTTCTAAAATACTTTTCTTAAAAAAATGAACAAGGCAGTGCAAATCAGAATACATTTATGGTACTTTGAACAGACCTATCTGTATTTATATTTATATTATTATTATTTTATATTATAGTATTACCATATATTATGTACTATACCCCTTAAATCACAACAATTTATAATACATTATTCCTATAGTAAATCAAATAAACATAATTTCATCTGATTGTGAATATTAAACTACTGCAAACTCCCCAAATTTTTTGGGGATAATTTATTTCCCTAAATTCATTTAAGTGTCATTTTTTATTTGTTCAAAAATGAATTATTTCTTGCCTTGATTGATCAAAGAGTATTGGCATGGTGTCAAATATAGAATCTTGAATCAACACACTCAATTTTGAAATTTTTGGTGTTGTTTGCTAAATAAATGATTTTTGTTTGCAAAGAGATGAATCATCGCCTTCTTCAATTCATTGCACGTTTTATTCTAAGAATGTTTAAATCTTTCAAGCTGGGGTTGATTCATGATATTCAAACTTTTCATGAATTTAGTTGTTTTGGGATTAGTCACGTTCCATAAACTCGGTGTTTTTGAAATACACATTATTTCAAAGAAAAGTTTTCTTAAGCCTATCCGTATCTTAGATTTGTGAAGTAATATTTAGAAAGCATTATAAACAACAATTCTCGGAATTATATGTTATGCTACATAAGAATTATGTTATGTCCATAATTTTCAATTATGTTAGCGCGTAAATGTTTAGCAAGTTATTGGACAAAGTTATAAAGTAGCGGAAGCAAAGTCTACGCTACATTATGTTTTCGCTCTGTCTACCCGTCCTTCTGTGACGGAGACAATGAGTAGCGCGATTATCTTAGGAAATGTTAAACCTATATAAAATATGTGTCCAGGCATGAAATATTAGATATCCGGTCTAGTAATTGATTATTTTTGTTTGGCAAAGTCATGGATAATATTTCATGAGAATGTTCTTAACAAAAGTTGCTCCTCATATGTAGACGGACAATATTTAAATATGATACTTTTCTCCATCACCACTTATCGTCCCCTAAATTAACCCCAAATATTAAATGTGTCGAAGGTCAAGTCCAAGAAAATCATTATATCACAACATGAAAAAAATGCTACAACTATTGCTGCTTAAATGAAGGAGATCACTATTTGAATAATTCTTTTTCTACTTATATGTGTTTTATTTTTTCTGACCTCTCGATTGCCCCAACATTTAAAATCTTTTTAACTGAGCTATAAAAATTTACAAATTTCTAATTTTTTTTAAATTTCAGCACCTTTATCCATTTCAACCATTTCTCCTGCTTGAGTTCACTGTTTTAATACGGTTTACTAAATGTAGTTTTATTTACTAGGTTGTACTGTTTTTCCTAGTTAATGATTGCGTGCCTAGCAAAACAAGGCTGCAAGAACCCAGTCTGGAACAATGCGCTGAGAAAATGATTTGTACACAACTATTGATTAGCACAAGAATACAGGGCAAATAGTGGCCATAGAAATTTTTAAAACCTACATACAAGGAAAGATTATTCCATTTTGAATACTATACTAAAATGCTCAAGGTGGAAATGCAGAGTGGCGAATTTGTTTGATTCGAGAAAGTAGGCATACAACTAAGGTTGCTTTAAAGAAAATCCAGTAGAGATACTTTCAACGAACTATATACGGTTTGTTTTGTTTTCGTGACGTCATGTAGCATGACAGTTTTTCCCATTTAGCATTTCCCCCCACCTTTAGGTTAGTTTGTCCATTTGTCATGGACATAGTTTGTGGGAGGTCGGTTAGTTAGTTAGTTAGCGTCCTAGGCTATTTAAGCCATTGTCGGCCTAGGAGCGCTCTCTCAGTTTCCTTTTAGCTCTTGTAGAGCTTTCCAGTCACTTCTCAGTGACTAGTCAGTAGTTTTGGATACAATAAAAGTATTTATTGTATCTCTCTGTGTTTGGAGCTGGGAGGTCATTCAGAGGTCATCGGGGCCAGAGCGTTCCGCATTGGTCATTTTGGAGGCTACGGGCCAAGGCAGCCATAGAGGGTAATGTGTTTACGGAGTGCTTCGGGCAGTTTCGCAGCGATAGCGATTCCCAGCGCTTCAGCGTGGCGACCGTGAGAAAGGATCAATTCGGGAGCTCTACTTTGACCGAAAATCGTTAATTATTGGCCGAGAAAAGCAGTAGTTGATCGAAAAAGAAGACCGAGGTCAAATCTTACAATTGCAGGAGCAATTCGTTCTGCAGACAATTTGCATTGTCTCTAAGTCAATGGATTGACTTAACCAGAATTCGACGTCAGGATTCTTATTATAAGACAATTTTACATTGTCTCTAAAGTCAAAGGTTATTGACTCAACGTCTACGGAGGTTAGACTCAAGCGTAATTTGAGGTCAGAATTCGCATTTTCTAAGAAAATTGGACATTGTCTCTAGAGTCAAAGGTTATTGACTCAAAGTCTACAGAGGTTAGACTAAAACGCAATTCGAGGTCTGAATTCGCGTATTTAAGACAATTGGACATTGTCTAAAAGTCAAAGGTCATTTGACTCAACATTTGAAGCCCATTTCATGAGCACGAGAAAAGTCGCTGCAGAAGAGAAGAGGCTAAAAATACCAGACTCAGTAAACTTTCAAACTCCACAGGCGAGTTCTGATAAGCATAACCTTCGCAGCAAACGCAAGGTGAAGTCAAGGAGCTTAGAGGACTTATCTCCAGACATTCAGACGCCGACGGCGTCTAGACACATTCCAATGTCTACCTACACGAAAGCAGAAGTGGACGCCCTTATCGCAAAAGCGATTGCAGACAGTAAAGAAGCAATGGCTCAGGAATTAGCCAACGTTAATGCCAATGTAAATTTGGCTCAACCACAAGCGGCCAATGACATTGGCCAGGCCGGAGCACTAGCAGAGGCCTTGAGGACTATAAAGTTAACAGCATTTTCATCAACGCTCAGAATACCAAAGTTCAACTCAAAGACGATGTCAGCAACGTCTTTCCTACAAGAAGTGGAGCGCTACTTCGTCGCTCAAGGTCATCAACCCGCACAGTATCTTTACTTAATCAAGACCATTTTGCCTATCGAGTCACAGGCGTGGCTTGATCATATTCTCCCTACAGTAGCTGATTGGGAAGAATTTAAGCGACAGTTCACCAACCGTTACGACAGTTGGATAGACGCTAATGAACGAATGCGTCTGCTGCACACAAGAAGAAAACAAGGACACGAGTCAATTGAATCCTTCATTTATGACATGGTACGTCATTCTAAGTTGGTTTTTCCAACTGAGTCGATGGCAGTATCGACTTTAAGGGCACAACATTCCCTTCACCCGAGGTTAAGGACCGCAATTGGATCAGGAAAATTTAATACCACAGAAGAACTTTTTGAAGCATGTCGCGTGGCACATGCAAATTTACAAGCAGAGGACAGGATGAACAAGGTCAAATCCAATTTACAATCCAATCGGTCGTTACACGTGCCGAAGCAGAAGGCCAAGACGATGCCACATCGTCTAACAGAAACGAGGCCAGAAATAATCATCATCAGAGACAAGGCCAAGAAAAACAACGCAGAGGTTATTGGCAAACTGAAGATTATACTGGACGATCAACAAGGACAAGGTTCAACGTCCGAAGAAGGAGACGATTCCAATCAGGATCATGATGCGTCTCAAGAACAGACGCAGCCACAAGGCAATGGTGGTTGTTACCAAAGACAGGGTAATGCCCAGCTAGGTCAGCACACTCAAGGACAAGGTGCAGTCAGAGGAGGACGAGGCTACCAGCATCAAGGTACCTCAAGGCCTAATGGAAGTCAACGACCACAAGGAACCACAAGTTTCAATTTACACTGCTTCAAGTGTAATGGATATGGACAGGAGTCTCGACTGTACCTCCAGAAAAAGCTGACGTCTCCAACATAACCTCCTCTTCAAAAATAGTTTAGAACAATAAGACAGTGCATTGTGACCTCTCGATACAGTTTTCCAATCATCTTAAACTCTCTATACAGTTTTCCGAACAATTCAAACCCTCTACGCAGTTTCCCGAACAATTCAACCTCCATGTAATTTTGCGAACAATTCAAACCCTCCATGCAACTTTACGAACAATTCAAGCTCTCCAAGCAATTTTGCAAACAATTCAAACCCTCCATGTAATTTTGCAAATAATTCAAACCCTCCACGAACTTCTCCGAACAATTCAACCTCCATGTAATTTTGCGAACAATTCAAACCCTCCATGCAATTTTGCGAACAATTCAAACTCTCCACGCAATTTTGCGAACAATTCAAACCCTCCATGTAATTTTGCGAACAATTCAAACCCTCCACGCAGTTCTCCGAACAATTCAACCTCCATGTAATTTTGCGAACAATTCAAACCTTCCATGTAATTTTGCGAACAATTCAAACCCTTCATGTAATTTTGCGAACAATTCAAACCCTCCACGCAGTTCTCCGAACAATTCAAACCCTGTATGCAATTCTCCGAACAATTCTAACGAGCTCCAACCTAGCCTCGAAAGACAAGGCAAGACAATTTAGCTCTCAACTCTCATTGCAAACTCATGGCACCCAAATACAAAATCCACATATCTCCCACTGCAACTACAGCTCCCCTCAATACTGTTGAGGAATTACAGGACAAATTGGAAGAAGTGGAGTTCCGGCATCAGAAAGAAATCAAATTAATCCAAAAGTCACTAGCGGCAGAAGTTGAATCTGTAAATCAGTTACGAGAGGCATTGGCATCCATCTCAACGTTTGTTGACAAGCTTCGTCCACTAATAGATAAGCTTCCAGAGACGTTGCACTCTCTACAAATTGCAACCAACAGAAATAACCTCATTCTCTATGGAGTCCCAGAAACCGAAAATGAAGACTCGAAGATGCTGCAGAATAAATCGTATGACATTTTACAAAAATTAAATTCACAAGAGATTACTCCCATATTCTGACCAAATGACATCACTGTTACTTGAGTCGGTCGAGCGGAGCAATCATCATTGTCTAATAAACGCCCACGACCATTGAGGATTGCGTTACCAAATCTCGCCTCCAAAGACGCCATTTGGAAATCCCGCAATCAACTGCGTACCTCAAGTTTTGCCTTATCCGAGGATCTACCGAAGGATGTTCGTATTCAGCGAGCAAAATCTCGGCAGGAAAAGCAAAACCAGCAACAAGACAGTATGTACCCTAACAAACTCTCAATACAAAGAGAAATTTCCCGAATTCAAGGCGGATATCAACCTTCAAGCGAACATCTTACAGACAATCCTCGCCCTGTTTTTCCACCTCGCAAATGGAATGTTCCCGTTGCTCGCGCCAGCACGACTCAACAAAATTTGCCGAATAGACCTCGCAACATTGTCATCAACCTACATAACCATCAACGAAAAGGTCCTCTACAACGTCTGCCACGTCCATAATCGACCACCCCTTTTAAACCAGCTATTTTTAAATTTTAACTTAATTTTAAATTATGACAAATATGAAATTTCATCAGGTCTTCCATGTACACCTCTATACCTCAATTCAACTGACCTGATTACTTCAATTCAAGCCGATTCTAAACCTAACCTAATCTAATTTACAGCCTAGTCTCCGAACTAACGAAGATAACTTTTATTGACCTTCACTATTACTATATCAAAATATGTGTAAAAACTATAACCTGTGACTCGATTTGATTATGGCTTACGCCAAATGTCAAATAAACTATTGATTGAATGGATATTGACACAAGCAAGCGGAGTGCCCTACAGCCACAGGCATGGCTTTAGCAGCATTCGGAGTCAATGACGCATTGACTCAGTCAGACAAAAAAGATTTGGAGGAGGATTCTAATTTGTTTGTCATTGAAAATGACTTACTGAAGTGGAGAGTCAAAGGATTTGACTACCCCTCAAAACGTTCTGCAGAGGAGTCAAGTGTCGGAGAAGGGCCCATATCTTCAAACGAGATTCGCAGAGACGTAATTGTTCAAGTAACTCGTCAAGACACGAGCAGAAAAGGACAAGCCGGCAGAAAAATAGACAATTGTACATTGTCTCGAGCTCAAGAGCTACAGAGTTCAAATTTAGTCGCGGTGTTACCAAGGATCCTGGTACCCGGACAAAATCAAGTTATTCCATGATGCGACAAATTCAGGGCATACGGGAATCAACTCTACACAAAGAATCCTAGAAGAGGACATTATTTATCGCTGCAGATCAGCTAAGGAACCGAGCAAACTACTCAAAATTACCACAGCGATCGAATTCGCTAAGTCCTTGCCAAGGACTTTGGAGCAGCTTAAAAAAAATTGTTCGTGAGTCTCCAATTGATAACTACATGGACAAATCCATTTATACAATGTTCCAAGCCGAAGGCGCTTCGGCTTTTCGAAAACAAATCGTCGCTCTCGAGGAAGGCGACATGGACCAGAGAGAGGTCGATGTTCCTCCAATTCTTAAAGTCAGTGTCACTGACTTTCCAAACCACGTAGTCACTGTATGTGACTCATCTCAACTTGCGACATCAACTTATCGCAGAGTCACGGTACGTGACTTGGAACACCTCGGCAGCACTCGGAATAACATGCCAGGATTTTCCAAGCCCGTCGAGGTCATCAGCGTCAACGTCGAAAAGAAAAATACGCCGAAGCATCGCCCTACGTCACCAACAACACCCTTGAGTCTCTTTTTCTTTCCCCTGGAGGAGGTCTTTTGCGGGCAGGAACATCTAAACTTAAATTGCGCCAATAACCCTGCAAATTAAGAAAAGTCTTGCAACTAACTTAGAAACTTAGAGCTAGTAAAGTGCATCTTAGATTAAAGTGCATCTAAGATGCATTTTGCAAAGTGGGACGGAACCGCATAAGGGGCGTTTAGGGCATACATGACATGCCTATACTAGGAGTCATGTATGGCCTGAGCAAAAGAGAACGGAAAGAAAAGCAATTAAAGATATCTGCTTTAAGCTAGTTTATAGGGCGCGGATTGGAGGGTATTTTTCTAAGACAATGGCTAGGCAATTTTGTTTTGAAATAAATGTTTTTGATTTAATTAAACATTTTTGCTTTTTTTTTGTTGCTGACATACACCACAGTAACTTTTCCAAAGTCTAACGGGAAAATATGAAAATACAAAAATTCAAGTTGTCTTTGTAATATATTTGAAATTGTTTAGGTTCTGCGCATGTTCTGCTGAAAATGTTGATGAAATCAACGATTGACAATCAATGTTTATCCATTCATTGGGCATTTTCTGGCTTTAAACTAGCTTCATGTGACGCGTCAGATTTAGATCAAATGATTTTGGTAATGCTCTCCAATTACACCACGTTGAGCGAGGCCTAATATATTACTTAAGCGGCTAAGCTTTTAAACATTTAAGTACATTATTAGTGTGTAAAGTTTATTAAAGAATTGAGAGGTAACGGGACCTCTAGGGGAAAGGGCAAGGGACTTGAGGGGTCAGGGGTCAAAGGGTCGAAAACCGGAAGGGGAATAGTGGGACTCCGGAACCTAAATGACAAAAGCCTTATGCCTACCTTAACTCCGGGTCCGAATCCCACCACAAATGAAAGGTCAAAGGTCACTGGTGTAACGACAGGACCTTACGGCCACTACTTTTATTGCCGCAGAACAAAACCAAAAGAAACACAAAAAGAAGGCTAATGTTGGAGGTGGCGAGGAGGGAGCGACGAGGTCCTTCTTCGTTGCCTCCAGAAATGTGTCTCCCGAGTCCAGAGCAAATGACGAGATGGTAAAGGGAATTTGGTAGTGTGCAGAGGGGAAACGTGGAATACAAGGCGAGGTAAAATGGCGTGGCGCAACGTAGCTCCTCGCTACCTTGCCAGTGGTCCTCTTGAGTCCTAAAGGGAGTCGGAGGGCCTTTGGCGGGGTAGGGGTAACGCCTAGGGTTAAGGGCGTTAACCCTACAGAATGCTAAGATGTTATGCGATGTATCTGCTTATCTGCTTGACAACAATATAATTTCTTTGCAACCAATGGCTTTTGCTTAATTGTCTCTGGTGTTACCAAAACGTTAGCTCAACCAAATCAGACGCTTTTGAATCAAATTCAAACGAATAAAGACAAAACTCAAACGAATAAATCTTTTCTAAATCAAGATTGAAACAGAAACAAAACATTCCAGATTCTTCTGAAACAAATTAAAATGAATCAAAACAAAGCTCAACCGAATTAAATTCCAATGAGTCGAGAAGACACTCTTTGGCTTTCAAAGCAACAATTGTGTTCTAAAATGTCAATTGCATTCCAGAAATACATGTGCACCCCAAAACCCTATTGCACTTCAACTTAGATAATTAACTAGAATAAATTCTCCTTGGTTCACGGGATCTGAGCCCTCGCCATCATTTCCACGACACTTAAATGGCCCCCAAAACCAACAAATGTTGCCTTCCGTGTTTTGGATAATTTGAGATAAAGGTATATATTTAATTCATGGTCTCCAACTCATGAAAAGTGATGACCCAAGATGATCGGTGATACTTTATTCTAGGCATGAAATATCATACCTATGTAATACGCAAAAAAAAAAAACAAATTGATTGCCGGTAATTTTTTTGGTTGTTTGACATTTCCACTAAGGGTTTGTCAACATGTATGGAGGATTGTAGTTGATGGGTTCCGATCATGGTGGGGAGGCGGGTGGCTGCGATCGAGGGGTTGGTAAGAAGCCTTGAGGAGTGGGAAGAAAGGGCTTTCTGCTACAGGTCGAACGCATGCATGACACCACTCCACCCTCTGCAACTGCAGCCACACGTCACACACGAACCCCAACTGTCTCACCTGACCTCCAATACCCCATTCGTGTAAGGCAAGTGGGAAACCTTTCGGAAAAACTACTTCCATATATATTGGCGACACCGGGACTCGAACCCGTGTCCGTCCATGGCTAGAGCTCAAGGCTCTAACCACTTGGCCTGCAAGGGTTGGACAGATTGCCGGTAATTTATTTTTAGTAGTTGCATTTAGCTAAATGTCTATAACTGCTACCTACTTAATTACAATGTTGCATCAATTTATTGTCTGAAATTGCCAATTACGCTACAAATTTAGAAGGATAATCCAGTCTCGTAGTTTTTTAATAAATGTCAATGAGAATATTTATTCTTATTTCTTTTATTATTTCTTATTTATTTATAAATAACTAAGTTTTCTCATTGACATTTATTAAAAAACTACGAGACTGGATTATCCTTCTAAATTTGTAGCTGGACTACAATTTTACAAATTTACAATTACAAATTTGAGACTGGATAATCCAGTCTCGTAGTTTTTTAATAAATGTCAATGAGAAAACTTATTAAAAATACATTTGACATACATTTATTTAATTTTTAATTTTAATGTTAAACTTACTAAAACAGATTGCGTGATACTATTATGTTGGGATTTGTTGCTTATGCTTAAAATTGGTTGGATTTTTCTCTGGTAAATCTTTGCTTAGTTTTAGTTTTTGTTTGCAAATGAACGACAGATTTAGCTTAGCAATAAAACACTCTAAGTACTCTAGTGCTGGTGTAGCCCAATTTGGAAATCATTCCCAACATGTCTCAATTTTTGGTTACGCCATCATATGCTGATTTAGAACGTCAAATAGACATTACTACTCGGAACTACTCAAACAAGCATGTCGTAGGACAGTAAGATTTGAAATTTGTACCCCGTAATCCACTTGCACCAAAACGGGCTCGTTTGGCTCGTCCTAGTTTTGATACATTTGTAGTAACAAAACAGGCCAAATCAAAGGTTGTTGACAAAAAATGCTATTTTACGAAACCATTCCCTCTTTACCCTGCGCCAAGTACACACTCCGTTTATATGTATAAGTATTGTTTTAGTTACTTTTCCAGGTGAAAACTTTGCTTCTCCTTTTCTTCCTTGGACTCGGAAATACCTTAGATCTATACGACCAGAGTGCTGCAGAATGGCATTATCTGAAATTATTATGCCCAAATGGCAATGACATGCTCGTAGCGAATGCGACATATTTGAGTATCGACGAAAGCTTGAGCGACTGTCCATCATTCCGGGAATCAAAATGCGTATGCTAACGTATGCTAAGCCCTGGCTTTGACAACCTATTCTCAATGGAAATTACATAGCAATTTTCCCTACTGTGATATAGTTTAAGTAGAACAAGAGGAATGTTACAAGTAAACAAACTGAACTCAAAAACATAAAAATAACACGTGCGTGCAAATAGGATAAATTAGTTCAATTCCCAGTTTGTTATTTGCACGTTATGATAAACAAAATTTATGCATGCAAATTCAGCAGCTAAAATGTTAAGCATTTATGAATATTGAGTGACTATTTTCATTTTATCCGATAGAAATTTATTCTTAATGTGTCTATTGGTCTACGTTGACTCCTAAAATGGGGAAAGTTTTCTTAATTCTGCTGATTTTCATTGCTTCTGGAAAATCAAACCTAGGGAGTAGAGATTTTTCTGATGTTTTAGATAAAGTATTAAAAACATTTGAATATTGTAAGGTGGTCGTCGCAGAGTTCTATACCAGCGACCGACGAATTGGACCCATTTTGCTTCCAGCCATCAAATTATTTTTTCAAACTGACCCTGCAGATCGAAATACTTATGAAGGAATCACAGGTAACTTAGAATTTCGTCATCTCCAACAAAAACTTTACTCAAAAGTGCTCATGCCAAGACAAGCTTGCGAAATAAATTTGATAATATCTGCTCCATCGCGAGTGCATTATGAAGTTTACACATCGTACGAGAAATATTTCAATACTCGCTGGAAATGTGCTGAGAAATTTAAATACAGTGTTCGACTCAATTTATTTAGCAGTTTTGAAAATTTTAATGTTTTTAACTTTGGTCAGGGTTACCTTGAGTATGACCTTGTATTGGCACCCAAACAAATCAGAGTTACAACTCTTGAGTTTGCAACGTGCAATACAAAATCTATTGTAACAATTCAAAAAAAAATGCTGGATATACATGGATTGAGGTCCATTTTAGATGATCTGCAAGCCGACATTGTTCGCACACATTGCTCGCAGGGTTGGCAGTTCCTCGGTAACTGGGACGACACATACACAACTGGACGGAAGCCGTCAAGTTTTGAAACTTGGTTTAAAAGTGGCTATCCTGCACAATTTGGTTTAAAATCAGTTATGTTTGATGTATTATGGGCCTTAAACGGTAAGCTGAACAGCACATTTATGGCAAAGTATTCCAAACTTACATCAAATTTTCCACTTTCCGAGTCAATAAGTACAATAGATCCAAAATTTTATTGTCGATATCAACCCTGCTACGTGGACGGAAGCTACTGGTTTCAAACTGATACAGTATTACACACATTTATAACATGTTACAAAAGCAGCACGTTCATTTCCTTCAATGAATACTTCACTGGCTTTAGTATAGAGTTCTGGATTACTACGGCAATCTCAGTTGCAATAATGTCTTTAGTTGCAAAACTTATATTTTTGTTTTTAAAAATTTCAGATAGTTTCCTATGGTGGATGTTGTTAGCAACTTTAGAGCAAAATATATCTTTCTCAATAGCAGCAAGAAAACATCCTTCTGTACGAATATTTGTAGGGGCGTTGGTGTTAAGCTGCGTAGTTTTAGTCAACGCTTACAAGAGCTTACGCATGGTGGACTTGACTTCCCCGCTGCCAATTAGTCAAGTACAAATTTTATCTGAGGCACTTATCGGCAGCAATTTATAATTTTGCTACCAATCAAACAGCCTGAGTATAAAAATGAAATGAACTATAGAAAGCAATGGAGAAGTCGTCAATCTCCCAATTATACTTTCCCCTTTTACACTACTAAAACCAAAGAAATCTATGGTCACTACGAATTGTATAACCTAATTACTAACTTCGAAGTGAACGGTTCGTTGCGAGAACTAACCAAAAGAACATTTGAAAATATTTATGTTACGGAAGAGGTCAATTATTTGCCAGAAGTTAACCTCTTTGAATGTTCGCGGACTCTGCTAATGGGAGACATAATCGAATTGGAACCCATTTTACTAGATGGATTTAAGGCTAATGTAAAGAACATCTATATTGCATCTGGAAGAGAATTTCCAATTTCCAAATTTCTGAGAATTACGGACATTTTTTGGGACAGAAGTGAATTCATACTTAAAAGAATTCAGTCAATAATTCACTCTGGAATTTATTCTCGCGATACAAAGAACCAGAGACTTCTCTTTGAATTGAATTTAATTCATGCAGAGTCTCTTGAGAAACAGAGGCAAGCATTAGACATTAGGAGCAATTTATTCATATCTCTGCTCATAATATTTACATTCTTAGTAGTTGTAGCAATGTCCATTTTTCTAGGCGAATTTACTTCGATACAAAAACATTGCCTCGAGTTTGGGAAGCAAATGCGCTATAAATAATGTAGCGCATTTTCAGGCATTGAAAAGTTCTAGACCACACTTAATATTGGTTTTTATTTGTTTCCTGCATTTAATATTAATTTTAAAGGCTGCGCACAATCAATATGTGGACCCATGCCAAGCAATTCG
Source organism: Bilobella braunerae (assembly GCA_034694865.1). Classification (NCBI taxonomy): domain Eukaryota; kingdom Metazoa; phylum Arthropoda; class Collembola; order Poduromorpha; family Neanuridae; genus Bilobella; species Bilobella braunerae. Next base: position 203 of record JAQFYP010000463.1, on the reverse strand, counting down.
AAATGACGACCCACAAATACTGTTGGTAACGACAATTGCAATTCCACATCCACTGCGAAAATTAGGCTTAGGAATTGTATAGTAATACGAGAATTAGAGGATTGGAGCAATTGGAATTTTTTTCTTTTAACAATATAAAGATAAAGTAAATTTTTTTTCTTTTCGCGAAATGCACAGTCTTCTGGCAGGTTGAAAGAAGCGTT
>JAQFYP010000462.1:0-22935 GCA_034694865.1 Bilobella braunerae | reverse complement strand
TTTGGTGTCACGTTGGGATTAAAAACTTGACTAACAGTTGAATTCATGCAGAAACCTATCACAACGGGTCACTCTAAGTTTCCGGCAATGTGATTTACATAAAAATGAGCATCTTACATGCATGTAGTTATTAGTTTTAGATACAAGTTGCAGATAGTATTTCATGTACTAATTGCCTACCCACAGGCTAGCTTAAGGAGTGGAGATATATTTTCTAAGCAAAACAAGTTTACACTGCAAATAAAAAGCTGGCAATGCGTCAATTTTTGTATTTTGTTTTTAAATTTCCTTTCCTACTAGACAAATTTATTTTTCACAACTTATGTGTTTTCGAATAAGTTTCTAGCAGAAATGAGTAAACACCATTTTTCTCGCTTTTTATTAGTATTATACTATCTTTATTATTATTAAACTATTTGTTATATATTTTTATTATTATTGCTTCTCCTCTTCCGGATGGTCACTGATTAGATTAGATGTTCGCAATTATTATTTAGAAATACTTAGAAATGTTAACAATTTTGAAAAAAACTTGCGACAAGCAGTTGTATATAATAAAAGAAACAACAAAATTACTAAAAAAAAATTACACATGGACATTATGAAAACCAAATTGTGCTAATATACATTAAAGCAGTACATCAAAAAATAAACCTAAAATTCTCACCTGCAAGAGAAAACTTGGAGTTTTCTGTTACTACAGTACCCACGGCAGAAACTCATCCAAACCTTGTATTCTAAGTATCGGTAATCTAAAAGCTGTAAGACTAGAGATGAGTTTCCTGTAAACAAAGGCGAGTTGAGAAGCAACTGTAATGGGCAACGGCCTTGTTGTGCAACGGTAATGAATCACTTGAAGGACATTGTAGCAAACTCTTGAGAAGGAGACAGCACAGTATCACTAACAAGTCACCAGAAAAATTTTGTGAAACTAACGCGCAACGCTTTCAAGTAATAAAATTAAGTTGCTGAGTTATGGTATTTTTTTATATCACGTGGTACGCTAACATTGTAATTTCATTTACAATGAGGTTACATTTCACTCTCCTATGTTACATTACATTGTCACACTTCAACGTATCAGTAAAACTCCCTGAATGTGACCCTCTTTCGATAAAATTAGTAATCAACTTCAAAGCTTGTGAAAAATCTAAGTATGTACTAGAGGAAGTTGAATACAAAGTTTTGAAGAAATTCCTAATGATTATTCTCGATCTCAAGATGCCAACCATCAGCACCGAAACTAATAAAATAAAGTGACTAATTCAAGGGTTGGACAGTGGGCAATATTCCAGTAAAACTAATATACTAACTAATTAATGAAGAGGTAAAATGCTACAATTTTACTATAATTTGACGAAGCTGCATCACTCCTACAGTTGAGTTTACTATTAAAATTACAAAAAAAAACGGCCTAATAATTAAACAATAAGTGTTATAAGCCTAAAAAATGAACCGTTGTGAGCGTATACCGGCCAATCAGCAACATGGCTAGATATATTGTTAAGTGGTCACGTTAGATCACTTTAATGTTTAATTTAGCGGTCCATAATTATTCTCATAATTCCAAAGTCTTAAAATACTGAGAATTACCATAATACTTATCGGATTCAATACGTAAAAACGTGCTAAACCACAGTTGAGGCTTTTTTCTTCATAACATTAAAACAGAAGTCAAGTGGATTTTTCCAGCTTCTTAAGACAAGGTAAAAAAGGATTTTGAGAAATGCAACAGCTTCAATTGAAGAGTTCCAAAAGAAAGTACAGTTTAGGGCATTTGTCTTTTCATCGATCGCGTTTATTACTGGGCATATTGCGAGCACAGTTGTCGCGTACATGTTTTGTTAGCGATTGTTTTGTAACATTTCAATAACTATCTTTAAATTAACTGTTCATAACTGCGGCATTTGTTCATCGTTTGTTTATTTTTTGATTTGTTTTTGTTTAGCTACTGTAATTCGGGTTCAATATTTTTTTGTTCCTTTGGCGAGCTGACTTGACCCGAGTCGAATTCTCTTGAGCGAAGATTTACATTAGCTACTTTGGTTTTCTTTTTCCGCTGAGCGTACGTCACAAATACGCGCGTAGGATTTGGTATAAATTCAGTTGCCGAATGCTTGTGAAATATCAGTAATCACTACTTTCCTCTAATCTAAATCTTTAAATTTTCAAATTCTTCATTTTCTAAAATGAACACCATTTTGAGTTTGGTTGTGTTCGCGTTTCTTCTCAAATTTTCATCTGCGGAAATTGAGGGGGTTTTACGAGTAATTTGCTTCGAGGATGGAGACTCTAAAGTATCTAACCATGAGCTCCAGAAAGATGGCAGCGGTCGCGTTGTGGGAGTAACCGTTCAAGAGCGTTTCCATATTGACATACAAAAGGCTGAAATCGAAGGCGATGTGTACGTGTGGATTTTTTTTTTAAAATAAGTAGTCATAATAGCCCGTCCTAAAAGAGGGGTAACCTTATCGCGACACCTCAGTCAAACATTCCACATTGTTTTTTTTTCACTCTCTGTTGTACAACTTAAGTTGAGAAATAGAAAATTAAGGCCCCGCAAATAGTGCACTTATACGTTAAGCTAATCGATTTAGTTGTTTATTCTGCTCGTCCTGGCAGAAAAGGTATAGTAGCAGAATTTACCAACAGGGTGGTGCATTAAATAGAAATATCAGTTATAGATAAGCAAGCCTTTACTAGGACAAGGGGATTGTCACACACTCACAATATGCCACTTTCCTTCTAATGTGTAAAATGTTACCGATTTATGCAGGATTAAACTCGAGAATAATAAAATTTGGAAGGGGATTGTTGGTGATAAGGCTGGACCTCTAAGAGCTCCATTTGCAGATACAGCGTTGAAGATAATTTTGGGGGAAGATATCGGTACCAGACTCGTCAACTCTGTTTCCGACATAGGATTGGCTACCGGAGCTACCATGATTTTTCACAGAGGAAATGAAAATAAACCAGAGAGTGTGGAGTACTTTGACGTAGAAGTAATAAAGTGTAAAAAAGCACAACTATTTAATGAATACACCGTTCATCTTCGGATTGTTAAATCTGCGCCATCGCCTGACAAGTTGACACTTGTATTGCTCAACAATCCAATGGAAAACGGCATACACGAAAAAGACGCTGATGGCGTTCGAGGGGTGTTTGGGCAAGAAGTCATTGGATACCCCGTAATGTTTAAAGACATGAACGGAACACCCCTTCTAAACAAATGGAACAAGTAAGGGAACATTTACCTTTCGAAAGGTTTGTGAGTCTATACTAAAGCATTTGCCTAATTTTGCAGGAAGATGTACTTTGTAAAAATCCCATCGCTCCACAATACTTTTGAGGTTCTAAACACGGGCAAGATGAAGGGCCAGTTTACGGAACCTTTGCTTTTTCGCCTGGCAGTGGGAGGAGCAGACAGAGTCATTGGGCTAGAAGATGGAAAACCTGACTTGAAGGTCAAGCACGAATTCACCGATGCAGGACTAGCGGGTTTCTTGGTTGCTGGCAGATCCGCGGTACGCGTTTAGGCGATACCTAAAGCGAACCTGGCCAATTGACAATACATATTTACAGCACTCATATATTGATACACATAATACCCATGCACATAATGCCTTTGGATGCACTTCACCTAATAAAAACCAAATTTTCTCAAATTGTGTTATCTTTGTCATTGTGTAGCTTTAAGAAATATCACGTTTGATTTGGACCAAGTTGAAGGCACAATTTCCTCACTCTTCAACATGGTTTCTTGAACTATCTAATTGTGGCAATTATTGTAGACCTTCTATAAATTAGGAAACCTTTCACAAATAGTTCAAACAAGTGATTCATCTTGGGTCAATCTTCAAATAGTACAGATCTCACTAACTTCCTTAGCTATTTAAAAATTAATTGCTAGCGACTTCCTTCATCGCTTCACTAATTTAGTAATGACAGCGCAGTATAAAACTACTCATGCGGTGACAGTTTAACTGTACCCTTATACTCCGCTAAATGAACATTGCAATTATGGTTGAAACAACGCGTGCTTTAAGTATTTAAAGTGCTTGATTGCCTTCTAGTGAATAGTATTACTGGGATTTTTAACCAATTCTCAAAAATGCGATGGTACCTTGAAGTGAAAGTCCATAGTCTATTATCCGGGCAAACCGCTGCTCCACCCTTTCGCCTTCTATATGTATAAGTTAAAATATATATTATCTATTAAGTAAAAAAAATCTAATAACTCAATTAAATATTAATGTAATTATAAGTAATAAGTAAAATTTATACTACTATGTCCTTACTAACACAACAATGCTAATATGTTGATGTTTGGTATGTCATATATCAATAAAATGATTGATTGAATTGAATAATTATAATCTATAAACTATACTAGTTGCGGAGCACCGTAACAATAGTTTATAGATGACGAACCAACCAAGCTATTGTAAGAATAAACGAATAATAATAAACGAAAAATGAATTTATTTCTTCATGCCTTGAAATTTAAATTATGCAAGTTCACAAGAGAGTAATGCATCTAAAGTAATGAACGTATTACTTTTAAAAACAGGAAATGGCATGATGGGTTTCTTGGAAGTTTCCGTAGTCAATCACATGCCCAAAACTGTTTTCAAATCGTTTGTTTAAAATTCTTTTTCTTTTTTCAATTTTTTTTTAAATGTGTTCGTGTTCTAGATTGAAGCAGAGGCAGTTCGTGTGGATGCACTGAAGGCCTCTTTGGAGAGGAAGCAGGAGGAGGTGCTTGATTTTGGAAAATGTTTGAACGAGCAACTGTGTTCAGAACTGGGACATTTAGAACAGGATTTCACACCCATTCTGCATATGGACGACGCCACATTCGACGCACACTGCAAAACGCAGTCGCAGGACATTCAAGACTGGAAGAAATCCACACTAATCTCAATTAACGCTCAAAGAGAAGAGATGCAAAGCAAACTCAAGGTGAGATAATTACAGCTTTAATTAACTAATTACAATTAATAATTGGATAACTTTAATTTTATAATAATTGAATTGAGTAATTGAAGAATAAATAAGTTAATAGTAATTTGAATTCGAATGAGCTATGTCCTAAACTCCACGACTTTCCATGGAGTTAACAGTCTAAAGACGAAATTAAAAAAAATACTAATTTTGAGTTTCAGCCATAGAGGTTAGAGGTCATAGCCCCGAATTTTAGGGCGCGGGTTCGAATCCGTCTAACTTCGATTTTTTGTCAAAAGTTTGACAGTCAAATTGAAGAAAAAGTTGTTCTTAATTACAAAAGTACAAGTAAATCTTATAACTGTTTTTTTTGTCTCAATATTTGAGTTTTAAAATAAAATGAAGGTAAAGTTTTTAGAGTTTTATGTTTTTAGAGTCAAGAGTTTTTAAGTTTTTTTTTAAACATTTTGTTGCGTTATGCACGACACATAGGGGATCTTCTTGTCCCTTTTTCCCTAACTTTTTGCCACTTTGATTTGTAAAAACGTCACGTGATAGGGGTGGCCACGTCCTTCTCTCCATGTCACTTTTGTACTTGCCTTTTGGGTAGTGAGGCAAGAGGAAGCCGGAATCCGGGCCCTCTCTCACCTTTTTTTGTAGTCAGTCAATTAATTAACTCAAGCTTAATTAATCAGGTCAATTAGCGGTATCCGCAAAATTAGGGACATCCCTCACTCCTGTTACCCTCCTTGGGTCAGGCACCGGTTAATCTCGGGATTTCCCACTTACCTGTAGTCCGCCTTGGAACAGGTCAATTTGTTGCAAAATAAACACTGTTTATTTCACGGTTTTAAATCGCTTCAGTTTGCCTAATTATTGATTCTCTGGCTCCACCCAATCCAATTGTTTAACGTAGTTTAACTATTTGACTACTTTCTTGTAGATAAAATCTGATTGATTCTGCCTCTCCTCTGTCCTCAATCGACTCTATTGGGCATCTACGTTGAGCACCAATTAGAATTATTTATTTCTTTTGTTAAATGTAGTTATTAGTGGTCATGTTGCAATATGTGACTAAATCGCCGCATACTATGACTAAAAGTTATGTTTAATTTATTTATTGTCTTTTTTTTTTGATTTTTTACAACTACAATTAACCATTGTTTCAGTTGAACTACCTGGGTCCAAAATACATTAAACGAACTTATGCACAACCGGTGCTAAAAGAAGCAGAAAATATATAATGTCAAGATGTGATACAATTTTTTTCTTGAGGTGTTCGAGAATCGTTGGAAACTTTAAACGCAGCATGAAGCGGTTAAAATTTAATTATTTTTAAACAATAAAATTCCAAGCTAACATATCATTATCACCGAATATACTGGTTTTGCTGAGAAAGAGATGATTAAAATCCATAGATTTGTAATACCTTGCGCAGGTTATATCATATGGTTATTAAATAAAACTACTTGAACTTACAACTTTCAAAACGCACCAAAGAAACGCACCAAAAACGGGCACCATATCAAAGTTATTTAAAGAAAAGTTTAATCTGCAAAATAATTAGTGTAGTTTAGTTGAGATATTCTCTGATTTTTGCTACTACTACGTCTACTAAAATCACTCGGTTGCTTGATTTTCAGAGTTTGAACCTCATAGGACAAAAGTTTCCTAGTATGAATGGAGTGTTTGTTAAAAAATTAAAGAGCAAATTGTCAGCTTGGTTTTGAACTACTAATAGCGATTAGCTAGTTTCAGTTAGCTATTTGTGCCGAACATATCTATCCTCTTTTTTATCCTCTTTTTCAAATCTAGTGAAGACCATAAATATTTTTAATGAATAATAATACCCGCAATTAAGTAAGCATAACTTGATTCGTAAATTTAAGTTTAAGTTTAGGTATGTCTAAAAATAAGTATCAATCAAAGTTGCAATTTATAGAAGAGGAGATACGTTTGCAGAATTTTAAAGAGGAAATGTTTAATGTGTCTTAAATGCAGCAAATTTGGCGGAGTAATTATTAAAAAAAGAGCCAACTCATGAACATAAATTTTGAAGTTTCTAAAAATCACCAAATGTGTCTACATCAAAAGCACTTCAGTCACCAAACAGAAAAACATTAACTTTTAGTTTTAACATGTGTGCTATTAGTCCATGTCTACCAAACAAACAAATCTCCCCCTAGGTGCCTGGTATCAACCAAAGTCGATACGAGCTTGCAAAAAAATTCAGGTTCTAAATTTTTTTTGTAAATGTTTCATTTAAATAAAAGTCTAAGAGCTACAAATATACTTTAGTAGACTTTAGCTACATATTCAAAGTCGAAAGAAAACTCAGTCAATAGCTCTTATTTGATTATTATTGTACACACTGAAATTATTGCTCAAGATTACACTCTTGGAAGTACTATTCGAAATTATATTTTATTGCACATCTCGTCTTCAGCACTTCAACTCATTCAAAATGAGTTTCGAAAACTCGCTAAGTTTCTTCAAGTACTTTAACATTGGCCACTAATTGAAAATACTGCGGTACAAATTTGTATTTACAAAGAACAAAATTACCTCACAAACTAACGTGCGGTTTGTGTTGGTTGTTTTGTTGTTGTTGCGCATCTTGTGTTTATAATTACAACAGTCACTTACGACGTACTGGAAGGCCAAAATGAGCCAGTTTCCGACCGTGTGTTTATGTTTGTCAATAACATATTGGCGTCCTTTGCCATAATTTTCCAGTTGCTTGCGTTATTCAAGTACAGAGCCGTGGCCAGCTTCACAAGCAAAATGTTGCAGATAGTGCAGATAATAAGTTCGTAACTAGTACTTGGCATCAGTTTTAGGAATACTGAATGATTTCTGTTTAATTTGAACACAAAATATTTAAGAAGCTTATTAGCTTAAATAATGAAAGTTTAGAAAATATTAGCTGTGGAGTGCCGATCTTTGATCTTTGACCATGCAAAACCTGGAAGTAAATTTTTGACAGGAGTTTGACCCAAGTCAGGTACCTTCCTCATTTATGTACAAAATAAAGTGCTTATAGTATCTCCACTCCAGTGGTTATTGCAGGCAACAAACGGACGGACACACAGACTTACTTGAGAACTGTCAGTAGACTTAACTGTTCAAAAAATATTTATATTTCGGTGGCAAGCCCAAGGCCCAAGAAATCATGTTGACCAGGCCATAGGCAAATGTCAAATAGCATAAAACCATATATATTTCGGTGGTAGCGGTAGCTTCAGATTTTGAGTAAATCAGAACATTTACCACAAATAAAAGTTGTTTTTAACCTTACAAGGATGCACCATTTTTCCACCAAAAAACAAGTTTTGAAATTTTAAATTTTCATAATTTTCGATGTTTCTGAACGTTTCTGAACGTTCTGCCCCTCATTTACATTTTGAGCTAATTTTCTACCACTCAGAGATGCGTGTAACGCATCGAATTGTGAGTTGATTTCCTTAACTTAACACGACGCAAACTAGATTGCACATGTCAGATCGGGCTTGTTGGACTTTTAGTATATTTTATAGTATTCATTCTACTCATAATATAGTTGGTATCTACTAAAAGTCTGATGAATATTAAGAAAACTAATCCATTAAGTTATAATTATTTTTAAATTGCAAGGTAAGTTTCCGGCAACATTTGTCATTGATCGTGATCCGCAGAGTTTAATTCGGCCATTTAAATGGCTGGCACTCGCCGTGACTTGTATCCCAGCCTTGATATTTTTCCATATCGAGTTTGAGACGCATGCACTTGTCCTTCTTAAAGCATTGCTCTACTGGACATTTGGAGGGTTCTATGTGTATGTGCAAGGACTGATTGCTTTGGTTGCAACCGTCATCGTTTGCGTCGATATGATGTACGCGTTTCACCTTATAATCCTCGTGTTTGCTTTGTGCGTTGCCCGAACAATGCTCTCGGGTACTATTTCGTGGTAAGTCAACTGATGAGCGGCAAAAACCGCACGACTGTTTTTTTAATATTGCCACGCAACCTAGAAGTAACACAAATTGGAAAAGGGAACTTCCAAACATTATTGGGAGCATTAATATTATCCGCTGCTACAAAACCGAAATTGAAATTACCATATATTTTGATACTACCATTTTGAAAAAAAGTGAAATAGGAACCTTCCAAATTTAAAAAAACAATTGTCGAGATTTTTGAAAGTATAAAAGTGATGTATTGTAGAACTCTATCTTTAACCAACGGGATTTTTGTTGCAGTTACACTAGGACGGATGCAAATTCCGTTCGCAGGCAACTCAACAACCGGAATTATCAAATCGTGCAACTCCTCCTACAAGAATATGCAATGGAGCTTAAGCACTGGTTTGCAGCTACTCTTGCTATTGGCTACATCTGTATCATTGCTATGACCTTTTGTACAATATATTGTGCACAAGAATGTGGCGTTTCAGCTACGGCATTTGCAGTGGCGGGCTTAGTACTTGCACTCAAGTTGCTTCAGTCAGTCATGCGACTTGGTACAGATATATACGACGCTTCAAATTTGTTTAAGATGGAAGTTGCAAAAGGACAAAAATTTCGTGTCCAAGTGTTAAACAAAATGTCTCTTCAGTTTGCGTCCAATTCGTATCCACATCTCAAGCGTCTCTAACATAACTAAAGAGACATTTCCCTACGTCATTAACGACATAATCATAGCTGCTGTTATTGACTTATTGTGTGCAATCTGAATCACGTTAGTCAACAATATCGTACATGGATTGCGCGACATTTCCTCTTGATCTACCTCAATAAAGCCACGCCTGTGCGACACTAACGATGTACTCTCATATGCTTTCATTTACACTTATCAGGACGGTATGCTAAAAATCTCAAACATCGGCAGCGGATTGGTATGGTGAAGTAATTATTTTCGAAAATAGTCTCTCATCGTACCATTCAAAGCGAAGTAGCTTGAAGGGAGACTATATTAAAAAAAATTCAAAAATTTGAATGCAATAATTTCATGTACGAAGTTTTAACAAGCAATCTACAAATAGTAATTATTGGTTTCAATGCTACTCCGACAACTCCTGGTACAATGAGTTATAATGGAAAAATAAAGTCAAAGTATTTTTTTTTGACTGTCAAATTATAAACACTAATACAAGTACTAGCTTTTTTAAATAGTTTTTCTAAAATTTGGAATTTGTTTTGAACTTTTGTATAATAAAAATATGACTCGGTCATACACTATATTTTTGTTAACCTAAACCTAAACGCAAAACCTGAACAAAACCATTTTTGTTATTTTTCCTACCTAAATGGAAACTGAGCTGAAACAACGGAGTTAAGTTAAATGAATTATTTATTTCAACAAGTTTTAAGAGTACCATTTCTCCTAGCAAGCTAGCAAATTTGTTTACATGTCGTCTTGAATACTTTTCAAATTCTGAATCTGAATTATCTTCAATTCATTACAGGCGAAATTGAAAAATAGATTACTGTTTACCAAATACCAATTTGCTAAAAACTTTGAACCTCGCACCTCCCATCAATAAATACTTCTAAGTTTTAGCAATTGGTCGATTCTACTGTTTGTCAGCGTTCAAGCACCCTAAGAAACATGACGTGCACACAACTCATAATCTGTGTTTTAACAAAACAAAGTATAACTTTTATGATGACAATTTTCTTCAATTCCCTTGAAACATATCCAATGCTCTATTTTGCGTAGTGTTTAGAAGAAGTCCTTTTTACAAAAACTGTCACTAAATTAGGATATTAAACCGTTTCGAGTACCCCATCCGCGACAGTGCAATCAATTGAATATTTCTTGTACGCTGCCGTAGCAATTTTAATTACGACTAATGCAACTCAAGCAAATTTTATAAATAACACTATGTACACCATATTAAATAAAACTTCTAGTGCCATTGCTACTTGCCACTTCCAAGTTGTGGAATACGTCGAAAACGACAGACTAAATTTCTGAAATTTCCAGCTGAACGCGTACATTTCAATGAGCGATTTGTCATTAATCGTTATTTTTTTGATAATGAGTTCAATAATTCTTGTGACAAGGATTACATAGAGAAGACCAGTTAAAGTTTTTTGTATAAACGAAGCAACAGACGCCTGGTTTTGATTTCAATTAATGCCCCAACCCAACATCACTACGAAACATTTATATATCCTATGCACTACCGACAAATAAGCTTTAATAAGAGAGAATCCTACTATATATTTTTGACTAATGGTTTATATTCCATGAAAACGAGTGCAGCAATGTAACAGATCAATTTTGCTGGACACAAATTCAGAACTAGAACGGACTTTTGCGCTTAAAATGGATACCAATGTTGGTAATTTGAACTTTGGACAACATAAGTTGTTGAGAATTCCGCACTTTGTCAGTATATCGGAAACAAACTGGGTTCGACAAAACATTTAAAGGAAAGACATAAGGCATTTGGTTGAGCTTCTTTGGTAAGAGGCCCTAACTAGCGCAGTGGTTGCCAAACTTACATTTTGCCTTCCCACAAATTATTATCCAACGAATGATGCCCGCTCATTCAGTCGGGGATATTTGGTCGAGATACTACAAATCCTTTACCAATATTGAGGCTGAATGTGTACAACGTCAGGTACCTGCAACCTGTAGTAAATCGTTTATCATTGTGAAACAACTTGTTGAAATCTGTGTAATAGTGTATATGGAACAATGATCTTTATTGCGGTGATTGCTATTTTTATTGAAAGTTTGATATTGAGGAGGAGCGGTATGGTAGAAAACGTGAAAATCGTAATCAATTGCTCAATAGATAAAGTTCAAAGCAAGAAACAAAACAGTAAACTTATCACCAAACGTAAACCTGACCTAAGTAAGGAAAAATGTCAACTATAATACAAACCTTGGCATTCAGGCTACGTTTTGAGTTGATTTGAAGAGATTTAAAAGTAGGAAATAATTGTTTTGTTTATCGTATTTAAAAAATGGAATATTCAGATGAATGTCAAATGTGAACATGAATGTCAGACGTTAGATTTGGTATAAAGGTAATTAAAATGCATATTAAGCAAAATATTATTAGTGGTATTGATTTGCTTGATGCATGGCTTGTGGTTCTATTGTCAGAAGAGATTTACACGTACATCATTTTACCTGAAGCAGTAATTTGCCTCGTGAGTTCATTGACTGTAACAAAAAAATTGCTTGCAGAGAAAATTCTGTGGCAACACCAATTTTGCCAAACGGAAAAACAATGGCTTTAAAAATTCTCTGTAAATCTAGAGCAGTACTGAATAGGTTTCAATCATTCAGCATGTCTAAATTTTTTAGAAGATGACGAAGGCAAGGGTGAGTTTGTGCCAAGATATAAATTTAGAACGACAGAGGTCATTAACTTCGAAGTACTTTAGGTTAGATTAGGTAAAACGAACATGATTCTTATACCTTGTACTGATGAGAAATTGTTTAAAAGTTTTTGTAGCTATTATTTTAATAAAGAATCATGACACGGACAAAGTTAACAATAGATTTTGAAACCTTTGAAAAGGTTTTAATGTAAATTCAGTTTCCTTTGTTCAGCATGTAAACCGTAATTTAAATTTTGTAGTAGTTTTTTTTATAGGAGTTTGTAGTTAGTGTAGTGGTAATTTTGTAATTTTGTCATCAACGCACAGTCTGTAGTCTATAAATTTTGCAACCGATTTGTCTGGGACAGTCAAACTGTTGTTTGTTGGATTGCCATCGACCTTCAATTTAAATTTTTGATACGCATTCTTGTCAAAATTGGCATTTCCGACCTTGTCTTTTGGCATCAAATGCAAAGCATCTGCTGCTGCCCATAGGTGCATTTGGATTTTTTATAAATCGTAGCGACGTGCAGCCAAAAGCCACCAAGAGCGTCACCACAAAGAGTAGCTTCAAATTTTAGAAGATTTCTAGAAATTTAAGTCCATCAGTCAATTTATTTAGTAATTTATAGCAACAAATCATTTAATGTTTTAAATGTGAAATTGCACATACACATATACATGCACACGTACAAAATTATGTGTGTTAAAAGTGTTACTAGTAAGTCAGTAGTTTGAGAAAATCTTAAATATAATTTATGTCAATAGCAACTGAATTGCTTGTGGAATCTAAATTCATAGATCGAATAAATAGTGTAAGATTTATGTCAAAACAACCTGTAAAATTGCTCAACTAAAAGTTACCACAAAGCAAAACTGTGAAATAATCTAGGTTGATGGCTGTCGTACTTTTGGATGCTACGTCAAATTTATGCAATGTAGACTTTCAAGTAGTACGACTTTGCTCAACTTTTTTTAACTAAACAGCAATCGGTTTTTTTTTTTCAAAAATAATTTTGACAATTACGTTAATATTTTTCATTTTTTCATAGACGTACTTTGGGCGATCAGCTTTCAGTAACAGTTGTACAAAAAAGTTCTAAAAGTTTGCTCAGTTGCCATAGATGCTCACAAAATTTATATGGTTGTTCATCAATTAGTTAAAAAAACATACCATTACCACATGAATACATCCGTTGAAAGCAAGCAAATACAAAACAAAACTCCAATGTTGTGCAAACATTAATCATCACAACATTTTTGTTCCATATACAAACTGAAGTAATATTTAATGTAAATCATGTGCTAACTTAACTAAATAACTTAACTTAAAAGTTAAATTTTTTCTAACAAATTGACTGCATGAGAGGAGAAGAAATTTGTTGTCGTTTAGAATGCTTTAGCCTCGTCGATTCTATGCCGTTGTCAGGACAAAATTTCTTATCAAACTCTGCTTTCACAAATTCATCATTCAAATTGTTTCCACCTGCAAAACGAGGCTTAATAAAATATCACACTTCAATTTCAACCTCTATGTTCTTCCGGGAAATAATTTCTAATCACTTTTTCATTTGGAAACTTGAATTCAGTTATAAGAAGTTAAAAAGGTTTTGCAAAAAAATCACTTGTTCTATAATGCGCGGGTTTGGCTTCAATTAATAAACTTGTTTCATTACAATTGTGAGCCAGTTACCCGATAAGCTTAAAAATATTAGCATATTCATTAGATCATGGAATTTACAGAGGATGTGTTTGAAAGAGCCTAGATTGTTACCCATTCTCAATTGTTAATCCTTGTAGCTTTACTAATTTTTGCGAACGCTTTCTACGCTTCCGCATAATTGTGCACGGTGGCGACGCCAACTAAAAACAGTTGAGTGGCATTTGCATCCAATACTGAAAACCAAAAAAAATCGACACACGGTCAAAGGATTGGAAGTGTGGGCTTTGAGGATGAAAATGCACACACAGCCGTAATTAAGGGGACGAAATTCGACAACTCCAACATGGACGCGAAAATACGCTTCCGCGCTATTTCAAGAATAATCGGCATGTTTTTAGAAAATTTATGGGGTGTTTTTTGGTTTGTAATTATTTTTTGAACAAATATGGGAAAAGGTTATCGGGGGTATCTTAACTTGCTTAACGCGCTTTGGATGCAATTGCCCAATTGGCTATAGCATATAGCACCTTAAACCCTAGCAGAACGAAAAGATTGAATCAATCTGATCAAGTAAATTCAGTAGATCAAATAGTACACATTTGATGAATTCGAATTCAAATTTTTTTTAATCAGATTTAGAAGGTTTTTCATTAAGTCAAAAGATGAAGGGACACGGTTAGCTTAACTCGTACTCTCTAGGGGAAGGTGCACAAGAAGTTAAAAATTAAGTTCAACATGTTATTAAATGATAACACAACAATTGTATTTTCAAATTCATAGAAAGTCCCTGCACTGCATTTAATTATTGGAAATGACCTCTGTTGTCTAAGAATCAGTTTTTGATACCGAGTTCCTGGTAACAATGTAGACACATAACTTTTTAACACACAGCAATATGCCTTTCCAGCTTCGTTGAGTTTTCCCATAATGAGTATGAGGGCGAATACTTCGTATGTGCACCTTATGGAGCACAACGGGAACATTGTATTTGAAAAAGGATCATTCGGCCACCACAATTTAATAAGTCCGTAAATGAGTAATGCACATGAAAAAATGTAAATGTTTACAAATGTGGCCAAGTATAAAGAAAAAGACTTGTTCAAAATGCCTGACAGTGTTTGAACCAAGCGAAATCCTTCTGTTGGTACATTCAGGTACACTCGATGAGATATGTTTAACCTACAAGTTGCAAATCCAGATTTAATTTAATATAATAAAATAATTAAAATATAATTACAATTTGTCAACTTCATCCTTACATCAATTCGTTGAGTTCTTGTATCAGCCATGACGCTCCTAAGAACAGGTTTGTGTAACTCATCCAAATAGCACAAAATGTAACAGTCATTATATAATATTCGGCCATGACAAAGTACCAAATTTGTCCGAATGGCAAAGGCCCAACTTTGTATCCATCACAATCGAGGATATACGAAGAGATATAGTGAACAGCGCATGGAGCTTCGTTGACCAATTTTACATGAAAAACAGGGCTGAAGATGAAGATAGATATTGCAACCCAGATCTGGATGGATAGCTGACTGGATTTCCAATTAGTTTGTTCTAAATTTTAATTAGACTATTAGTTAAAAATTTACAAAAAAAAAATTTCAATGCTTTCATTGCCGTCCAATTTAATACATTTGGAAGTCGATCTAATGAACTTGGTCCTAGTTCACGTTTCAAGACATTTGTTGAAACTTGAACTAGCAAATGGGCATACAGTAGCACAATGAAAGAAAAGTATCGTTTTATTTGTGTTTTATACCATCGCACGTTGGGACCGAATTGGCTCAGATTTGGCCAGAAGTCATCAAAACACCTTATGAGTTTTTAATCAACCACTCAATAAAAATTACTTTTTTTAACTATGACTTTCAAATTTGCAGCAAATTTGACAATGTATATGAAAGCAAATTTGCATCTCGAAATAAAAATACATACAAGTAGCATTGATTTTACATATAAGAGCATACGTTGCCCATGCTGTTCCGTGCAGTCAAAATGTGAGCTATACATAATAATACACATTTATACAAAGAATTTTAAACAAATTCGGGCTGCCCCAATTTGAGAAACTTTGATAGGGGTTCCGAAGGAAATGAGGAGCTGTGAGTATCAATTTATCTAATTTTTTTTTTGTTTCCCAATTAACGTTGCACAAATTAGTTATGTTAAAGATAAATACTTATATTTTTACTATTTTAAACCTGAAAGTATATTAATGGATTTGTAATTTACTTCAGTAATAACATGCTTACACAACAAAAAACACGAAATCAACAATTCACAATTTTTAAAACAGTAGTTTGCGCTCTTAGTTGGATTTAGATAAATAAAGAAACCTCACTTCATTTATTTTGTACTAATATTTTATCTCTTACAACCTAAAAAGCGCTGTGTATTTTACTAAATGGCGAAAAAAAAAGAAGGCCAGCGACTAATTCTTTACACAATTTTTTGCAGGGAGAATGATCTGTGAAGAATATAATTTAGTAACACACGCAATTATACAAACGTAAATCTAATTTTTGATTGATGGATTAAATTCAGTTAATGAGTTTTAAAATCAAAATAGCTAATTATATTAATACGACCCAAGGCTCGTAGTCCGAGGGGTTAGGACCCTTGTCCTAGCTTGGGTAGGTGTCGAGATCGAATCTCGGCATCTGCACAAAAAGTGAGTGGTGTGGTAGTGGTGAGTGGAAACCTCGAAAGTTGCGGTTGTGGAGAGTGTGCTTGAGCCGGTATGCGTGGGACCTCGGTGGTCATCCCCACGTCCACAGTCTAGCAGAAAGCCCTTCGCCTCACTCGATACCACCCTCCCCCACTCACAAGCACAAGGAATCATGCTAACCACACCATAGGCGAATGTCAAATAGCATAAAAAAATTATATTAATGCAAACAAGGAAACTTCAATTAAACATTAAGTAAAGTTTGAAATCTAACACTTTTGAAAAATTTAAACACGATTTTAAAAAAGTAAAAAAAAAGTTTAGCTATGGTAGGATTCAACCCACGCCCACTCTGTGTGTATTGTGCAATTCTATATTGCCGACAAAGGGTACGTCCATATATGACATTAAAATTGGAACAGTACGTATTGGGAAGTCCAATAATCTTGAAAAATTTCCATAGAAATTGGTGAGGCCAAAACTGAGTCCATTCGGTCCCACCGCGCATTGCACCAAATGTGACTTTGAAATGTGCGTTTTGCGTTTTCTTTCCGTCCGTTATTTTATTTATATTGTTGTTTTTTTATTTTTGTGTTCTGTAAAAATTTGTCATGTATTGAATCCCCTTCATTTTACAATTCTTGTTACCATATTTTCTTTGGCCAGTTTCTAGGCGCTCAAGTAATAGATTCATGAATGTCATAATATCGTGTTTCTGAACTTCAAATTGGAGATATTCAATTGAGCACGTAATGTAGCTACCAGCATAAAGTATTGTTGTGATTGTTAGAGGAAATGGCATATCCTGCTTTTGTATGGACACCACGAGGCGCAAAAGAGTCATTGCCGTAATTATCCAAATAATAGTTTTGTGAATGTTGTAAATGAAGTATGAGTTTGGCTTGATGAGTTGATTTGTATTGTAATCATAACTATAAGGATAAAACTTCAAGAAACAAGGAATTAAAATGCTAATGCGGACTGCTTTAAGTGTTAGCAAGGATAACATTTTCCAGAAAGTGTGGTTTAACCAGACCTAAACCTAACTTAAACCTCAAACATTACAACTGAGTTCAAACACCTAATCAGGTCAACGTCGTTTGGATGAAGTTTCGTGGACTACTGAATCTAAAATTTACAGAGATAAATATGACACAGAGAATTATATTGTTTTTAATGGGCGTTACTATCTACTTAATGGGAATGCGGAATCTGTCTGCCTGTCCGTCCTTTTGCGCAATACAGGTTAACTCTTGTTATATATAATAACGGTTGAAAACCGTTTGCGGAAGATTGGTCTAGGGGTAAAAATGAGGACAAGTTTCCAAGAGTTCGAAGATCGGATATAGGCGTTTGACCCTTACCCCATTTCGACCCCCAAAATTTACCCTGAAAACTCAAAACGGAATTTTTTTTTCTTCTAGATTTTGCTAATTTTGAATAAAATCAAAAGAAATGGCGGTCCCAAGCAAGCATGAGACAGTTGACCCCTCAACCTAGCCCCGCAGTGCTATGTCAACCAACTCCCCCCTTCCACCCAAGTGATCTCCAAGACCATAATATCGGTTTTTTTGGGGGAGAGGTTCGATGGGTTGGAATAAATAAACGATAAAGATTGTCAGAATCTTACAGGTGACCCCTGACCCGTTCAACCCATTTCAATGAAGACCCCTAAATGACCTCCAATCGTAAATATTGTGTTTACTTGAATAACGCTACTTGGTTACGTGCGCTTACAACGTTTTATTATTCTTTTCGCTTTGGAGACCAATTAAACATTTATAAGTTATAAATGGCTAGGATAGTACTGTTTTGAATTTATTTGTTCAGCAGTGAATACGTCTTACCGAGTTACAGAATCGAAATAATATATCAAGTTGTTTTTATATTTATAACGCAGTTGGAATTAGTGGAGTACTTGTTAATAAGAAATGAGTTGCTATAAAAAGGTGTTTTTAGAAGAAATGGCAATAGAACTCGTATCACTTTTTACGTTTATAAAATGACGCTTATAAAACTTGTATCATTTCCATTGCCTTATTGTTATATGGCAAACCGACCATCCACAAGTTTACAAAGTGGTGAATTATTAAGTCTTAAATTTTCTTGTAGTGACAGTATTGAAGATGTACATATTCTATGTAAGATTTTTAGGTTCTTAAGATTATGTGTTGTGTAGCATGGTCTATTAGTGGTAACTAAAGTTAGAGTTAAAATTAAATTTAAGGTTAAAATTGGCAATAAAATTGGTAAGAATGGTTAAGTGTTTAAAAAGAGGCTGAATCTTTAGGCTGTGACAACTACGAAGGACGCAAAAGTATGAAAATTTAAAAAAAAAAAAAATTTACAGTGCCATACAATGTGATCTTGTAAATTTCAAATAAATACTGTTTTACTAAGCCAATAGGCTTTTCGGTTGCTCATCGAAGGACTCCGTTGTCAGGCTATCTAGTGAAAAGAGACTGAAACTCTAAACGACTAGACCAACACGTCTAACTTAAAAATACTTGCTCGGCGGTGTTGGTCTAGTGCTAACATATTTTGTGCTTGATTTTTCCAGGTAGTCCTTGTATCAAGCGTTGTTGAAGTAATTAGGATGGTACAAAGTGCAGGCGTACGGCTAGTGTGGCGTAAATGTGCAACCCTTATTTCCCAAAAAATTCTACTATTTGAGTGTGGCAATCTTACAGTGTTGCCAAAATATTCGTCAGCATTTTTAAAAGTCCATTCTCTACTAAATACGCTTCATTCATTTAGAACAAAGCGGAAGCGTGCACAGCAAGCTCAGGCAGTGTTATTTGTTGAATTGTCCTGATTCGTTCTTGAGATATTAATTTGCAGGATATTTACACAAGCACCTCCAACAAAAAGTTCGAATTCTGGTTGCTTAAATATTAACTTATTCAGTTGTGTTCTGTTTAGAAAAACTTTATGACTATCAAAAGCTGCATATATTTGCTTCTTTATGTATGCACAATGAGCGCTTAATTTCTTTATCTATCAATAGCGCGAGATTTTTTAGCATGATTATTCTTGCAACGTTTACAACTGCCCCGTCGATAATCATTCTAGCCATAATAATTTGACACAGCCAATTTAACGATAAATTTTTTATTTCAATTGTAATCAAAAAATTAATTACATGGAAATTCGGACGTGCATATGTACATATGATCACGGCCTTGCGCAAATGTAGTCAAATACAATTATGATTTGATGTATTTGACACTTGGCAATACCCTAGCCAACATAGACTGAGATTCTTAGAGTGAAACTAAGACTAAAACTAGAAACTACAACGAATACTGAGTTAATTAATTTAGATAATATTATATAATAAAAATTTACTCGGCGTTAATAATAAAAGTTCTACAATTTCAAAAAAGACAATTCTTAGAGTAACATGTTTAATTACTAAACGTAAATTACTGTTACTAAAATTTTGTTTGAGAATGTAAGGTCTATTTTGTTAATTTATGTATATGCAGTCAAATACAATGAAAGTTCTGGTTCCACTTTTTAAGGTAGATGAAAGGGGGACCACGTAAAATTTAAAATATTACGTGTTGAATAAAATAAATATTTCATCGGTCATCTCAAAATTTTTTTGTAAATTCATGGTAATGTGGACAAACCAAAAACTTAGGAATGTTGTTAAACTTGGCTTAACATGTATACCAAAATTCCTCTTAGTTTGAGGAAATCGTGTTTTCGGGAAACAACTTTTCAAATATAGATTTTGAATTTATAGTAAAACTTGGACCTCAAAATACCACTTGACCACAAGTGGCCAAATGGCCACAGGGGCCATTCCCTTCGTCCTCATTTTGACAACCACCAAAATGACCCCCAAATCCGAAAATTCGAATTTATCGGTTTTTTTTCTAGTTTTGCAGGAAAAGAAAAGCTGTGATGATTTCAAGGACTCAAGTGACCCAAGACACTTCATCCTTATATCAATGACCCCCCTAAATGGCCCACAAATCCGAAAAATGGGAACTTTTGGATTTTTGCTAGTTAAGCATGATACAGAAAGTTATGATGTTTTCAAGGCCCAAAAAGGCTCCAAACCCTTTCCCCTCATTATGAATGAACCCCAAAACCTAAAAACCGAAAAATCGGTTTTACGGGTTTTGCTAGTTTTGCATAAAACGAAAAGTTATGAGTGTTTCAGCGACATAGGTGAACCCCAACCCTTCAACCATTTTTGAATGACGTTGTAATTGACCCAAACCAGAAAACTTGGCTTTTTCGTGTTTTTGCTAGTATTGGATGAAAATATTTTGGTATCACAATACGCTACTCAAGTTACGTGCGTTTGCAACGGTTTATTTTTTATGCGTCTATCCGTAACAATTGCATTTCAAAATACCAACTGCATCTACAACCGCACTTGCATTCCAAAAATACAATGGCATTCCAAAACGCAATTGTACTTGCTCCCATACACGGGCATTAAAATAGCTCCATGGGTGAAGATGCTTAGATGACATCAAATACCTCTCATCCGCAGTTATATGCATGCTAAAGATGACTGTCAGTTTATCATCAAGTGACGCAGGCTGACCGGAAACGTTGGGAGGATGCTCCACTGCAGCTCGTTTGACAGTGTGTTTGGCCTCAGTGTGTTCGGCCTGGTTGTCTTTTCCGGAGTCATCATGTTGACGCTTGCTAGCTTTTTCCACTGGGGTAAAGTTTATTTTAGACTGTGTCATGCCGTGACTGTCCTTTGTCAAGCTTTGGGTTTTGTTTGAAGAGTCTTGGTGAGCAGTAGAAATCGTCGCTGCTTGACACCCCACTTTACTACAGCAGCCCAATGAAGTGTCGCAATGTAAAATCAATCCAATGTCCAACTCTTGTAGGCCAAGTGGTTAGAGCCTTGAGCTCTGACCATGGACGGACACGGGTTTGAGTCCCGGTGTCGCCAATATAGAAGTCAGAAGATTTTTTTTGGAAAGGTTTCCCACTTCGCTTGCCCGAATACGGTATTGGAGCCCAAAACCCGTAGTTCTGGAGGTTAGGACCCTTGTCCTAACTTGGGTAAGTGGGTAACACAGAAAAAGTGGTGGTGTGGTAGTGGTGAGTGGAAGCCTGGACAGTTGAGGTCGTGGAGGGTGGGCTTGGGCCGGTATGCGAAAAACAGGGTTGAACCTCTGCCTAAGCAGAGTCTCCTCGGTGGTCAACCCCACGTTCTCTGTTGAGCAGAAAGCCTTCAGTCTCAATCCTCGGAACTTCCAAGTCAACTCACAGGCTCATACCATCCTCCCCCACTCACTTAGCACACAAGCGCAAGCATGTTGACCAGGCCATAGGCAAATGTCATAGAGCAAGAAAAAAAATCAATCAAATGTGTGTCGCCATCCAACCTGACGGCTGTCGCTAATGAGCAACCTGTCTCCAAATCTCCCGGATTGAATTGCTTCCGCTGATGGAATAGCGTCGGAACTTGGTTTACGCAGCTGGAATAGAGTCAGATTTTAGTATTCTTTTTTAATTATTTATTGTTCAAAATTTATATTCAAAAAGAATTTTTTTTATAATGAACTAAATCCCACGATATTTGCGGGTGGAATAGAGTTGGAATTTAGTATAGGCTCCTGCTAGCTTTAGTTGAAAGATCACAAATCAGATCAGATCCTGTCTATCTTTAGTCAGACGCTGGTAAGCGCACTGGTAAGATTTAGTTGCAAAGGAGGTTATCCATGGCACTGTCCTATTGGTGCTTTAGTCACGTAGTCATATCAGCCGTCGTTGAATGATGGTCAAATAAGAAAAATCATTAATAATTGCAGTTGAAAATTGTATTACATAAGGCAATGGTATTGGTTAGAGCACATAAGTTTTAAAACAAATATTGTACAAGTGTATTCAATCAATTTTAAGTTGTGACATAGACCTAATTCATCTAAAAACGTGTCTGCTGACAATTGAATTTGAGAACTTTGACATTAAATTTGGAATGGTCAGTAGTGAGTAGGGCAGTTGAATGACGTCAAGAATCCCCATGTTAAACCGATAAGAAAAAAAAACCTTTTTTCCACCCACCCGACAAGAAATTTTTTTGAGCCGACCCCCTAGAGCCGACCCCTCAAAACGCACCTAACTCAAGCCCATGACTTGGTAGTAGTGTGTATGGCAGTTGTTTGACCAGCAAATCTCCGTGTTAAAAAAAAACCTTTTCTACCCACCCTAAATAAAAATTTTTGGTCCCTCGAGCCGACCCTTGAGAGCCGACCCCTCAAACTCAACCCCATAACTTGTTAAGCCGATCCCTATTCTAAACCCAACGTAACTAAAAATAATTAAATTAATTATTTTAAACGCACCTAACT
>JAQFYP010000461.1:0-22948 GCA_034694865.1 Bilobella braunerae | reverse complement strand
TTCTGATTATTACCGGTAATGATTCTCAATTTTAACGGTAACGGTAATGAGAATTTTCGGTTATTACCGGTAATTTTCGATAAAGATTACCGGTAATGCAAACCCTAATTGAAGCAACATTTTTTTGACAATTTTCTCTGTAGCCCCGCAATGACCCCTTGACCTCAAAATGACCTTTCAAGGTCAATTTGCAACAAATTATTTACATATTCGAGAGCTGTCTGTCCACTACCTGAAAAAGAATTCTTATAAAAAGGGTCTTTCTACCTGACGAAAAATGTTTGTGCCCTAACTGAAAAAGAGTTCTTTAAAAAAAGGGTTCTTTAAAAAAAAGAAGGTTTTTTTAAGAAAAGGGTTCTTTTAAAAAACGGGTTCTTTTAAAAAAGGGTCTTTCTACCTGCCGTGTGTGGAAATAGCAAAAAAAAATTTCTATACCCCAAACGCCCCTCAAAATGACCCCTTGACCTCAAAATTTTTATTCAAGGTCAAACTCTACTTTTGCACGAAACGAAATGTTATGATATTTTAAATGACCTCAGAGCCCCCTGGCCACCCGGCAACGATCATTTGTCCTTTATATGACCTTTCCAGGTCAAAAATTACTTTTGTATAACAAAAGGTTATGATCACCCTGATGATCCTGTTCACCCGGAAATGACCCCTAGAATTGGAAACACCCAAAATTCAGTTTTCCAGTCTAATGATTTGAATATTTTTCTAATGTCTAATGTACTCTGTCTAGTGTTCCTACTTCCGCTACTTGGCTTACCGTTTTACCACGGTTTATTTAATATATATTTTGAAAGGGTTTCTTTAAATTTTTATGTTCGTTTTATGCCATTTGGAAGGTTAATTGTTAGCAAATTCATTTAAATACATGAATTGTCGTTGTACTGTTTGTTTGATCTTAAAGGTTAATAAACTAAACGTAAAATTGTTTTGTGAAACCTAAATTAAGGATCTTTGGAAACTTGTTTTCAAAGAACAGAGCGCGCCAAAATTTCGATCGCGTGATGGGGTGTAATTGCGATGAATACACAAATTCTCTACAAATAAGAATGATTTCAACAGTGCATAAATCTAAATAATCGTATAGAATGCTACCATAAAAAAGTTTTACAATAGGCGCTCGTAAAATAGTGCACAAGGTAAATAATATATAAGTAATCAAAGCATTAAAGGAGCTAAAAAATCCAATTAAAAAAAAACTGAAATGTCGGTACCGAAAGAAATTAAATTTTTTTTTGTTAAAACACTATAAAATAATAGTTAAAATTTCCAGAATTTTATACTAAAGTGAAGAACTTCCACCTTAGCGCCACCAACAAACCCTCTTTATATAACAAACACTAAAAAGAAACGGGCTACCGTGAACCTTATTGTTGCAAAAATTTCTACAAACTCACCTTAATACACAAAACTCTAAAGATCCAATTCAAAAGTTAGCGTATATGCTTTGTAATCCACAGGTTACACGACATCACATTTATTAATTGTGTTGGTATTTTAGGCGAAATTCATTGCACAATTTCAGTTCTTTTCCACTAACATTTACAAAAACTTAACTTTCACTAAAAATATGTTGGCGCATTGAAAATATCTTTGAATTTAATTTCAATAAATTCCAATAAACGATTAATGTTCGTTCACCCTAGTTGAAACAATCACAGATTAGCTACTAAGAAAACTCGTAAAATAATAATTCAACAAAAGGGTTGTTTTAAAACTTGGAACAGCTTTGTAGCACTTATAATGGAACTGTCACGGCCCTTTCTCTGTTCAGCGGGGAATTAACTACAAATAGGGAAACAATTGATGCAAAGAACTCATCTCAAATATTACGTGTTTCTATTGTTCGAAAAGTGTTTTGCTGTTCACTTTCATGCATAAATCACCGTGACAGCAAAGAATGGCACATTTTTTCTAAAATTTTTGATTTTTAGAATACAAAAACAATGTTTTAATGTCTTCTATTTTTTAGAACGCGTTGGTACACATGGTGCGGGCTCTCATCACGGAGACCAAGTTTACACTGAAACGTTTCTCGCAAGGTGCATGTGATTCTCTCCCTCGGAGCAACATCTGTGAGTTGCGTGCGTACGAGTAGTTACGATGATTAGGCACCTTATTCATTACAAGTTGCTAATTCCAACACTCATAAAAATTTAAAGTCTAGGAAGAAATGCGATATAATAAACTAACTGTTTATAATGCGTTTTTTTTTGCAAACGTCTAACCCTAAATACGCTACTTTTTTAATTTCACCGCTTTTGCGCAATCTCAGTTTACATCAGCAATACTAAATGTTTGTGTATAACAAGAAATGATTGGGTTTTTTAATACAAATGTGAAATAAATGTATAGCTGCGTCTTAAGGAGTAAGATCAAAGTAAAATATATCAATTAACGTCGTCCGGACACAATCCGGTTCTTAAAAGTCCTTGAATTGGAAAACTTAGAAATTGGACAAATATTAGAGGTTTATCGCTAATAGAAATAGAAATTGTCGAAATCACGGCGCGACGTTTAAAACTTACATTATGAATTGGTCCTGGTTGCTTTTAATTTCGTGGCTCTGATTTTCTAAAATTTACACGTAAACGTAAGAGAGGAACGTATTCCCCCAAAATCACAGAAATTTTACAAATTTAAAAACTATTACTAAGTTTGTCATTTCCTACTGTCAGTTTCCGGAGGAGTGTTTTCAAGATGTTTTTGAAAAGATTCCAGGAAACAGGATTTTACATTGGGACATGGAAAGTTCGCAACATCTTGAAATTCTTTCAAAATCCCAAATTCTCATAATACGAGCCAATGGGCCTAGTATTTCAATATTACAAACAAAAACGTATTGTTAATTACAAATAAATGTTGTTTTACGCTGAAATGTGTTACTAAATAAAATTAAAAATAGAATCTTGTTTACCTTCGGTTGTAAACCAGTGCCAAAGCAATCACTAGCAACAAAAGTACAGGATGCATAACAAAAAAAAGATACAGATATTCACAATATTAAAGCATGTTATCGTATTATTATTGTAGAAAATGCAAAGTTGTAAATCACACGGTATTATTACTTTCTCTAGGACACGAAGAAAGTGAGTTTTAAGTAGCTCCTCTTATAATGCACTTTCACCTCTACCAAGCACCCAACTTCATAATTAGCCAAGGTTGACTGATTCTATTGATCTCGAGAGTCTCAAACGTGTTCAAACATTTCGAACTATATTTAAAAAAAGACAGAATGTTGTACTCCACCCACGTCAACTTTTGAAGTAAGTATCATTTGTAAGGAAATGATGTAAGCTGAAAGGCGGAAATTACAAAGGAGTTTTCTCATGAAAGTTCTGAAATACTGCTTGGAATCACGTTATATCGTTGAGATATCTTGATGTACTTTCGAAAAAAATTCTCAACATTGATTTAAAATATATATTTATAAATATTTTTTGCGGCTAATTAATAACCCTACTATTTGCCATTTTCTCGTTACACGTAGTGTGTTTATATAAAATCTACAAGTTTGACTAAGGACTATTATAATAAGGCAAAAATGTTCTACCCTACACAGAGAACAATTCTCAATTTTCAATACTCAATTTTCTGCCTTAGGAATGGCAATATTTTTTTTTCAATGCCCCTGGGAAATTTTTCCCTTACGATGCACTTTATTCAAAGCTATCTAAGTTTTTACATTTTTGTAATACTCACACAAGATTTTGATATCCGGAAGATTACTAACATGGGAAGTATTTCAACTGTAGCACAAGTTGGGATATGTCACCCCAACACATGAAAAGGTTACAACCCAAAACTAATAATTTTGGTAGAAATTTGTTGTAAAATTCATAAACTGATTTTTTACATTTTATTTTAAATAATGAATTTCAAATATTGTAAGGGTCCCCCTGCGAAACAATAAAAATCACGGCTTAATTCCTATAAGGTTTTCCAAAAAAATGGATCAGAAAAATTTATAAAATGAGATTTGAATTTAATACTTAATTAGTTTAAGTTTTTGATGTGCACATTGGAGTGTCAGTTCAATTCGAGTTTTCAATGTGTACTTTGCAATTTCAATGTGCACATCGAAAAATATAATTACTTGGAAATTTCGAAGTACATTGCGAAAAGTCAAATAAAATGGGAATTTCGATGTGGATATCGAAATTTCGATGAACGCCTTGAAAACTTCCTAAACGTTCTATACTAAAACTTTCTGATCTTTTTTTCGAAAACCTTATGGGAATTAAGCCGTGATTTTCATTGTTTCACAGGGGGGACCCTTACAATATTTGAAATTCAACATTTGAAAAAATTCTAAAAAATCAGTTTATGAATTTTACGACAAATTTCTACCAAAATTATTAGTTTTGGGTCGTGACCTTTTCATGTGTTGGGGCGGCATATCCCAACACGTGCTACAGTTGAAATACTTCCCATGTAAGATTTCTTCTTGGAACTGAAGTCAAAATTCAAAGAAAGAGAAGTGATTTGTAAGTGTGTTCGTCTTTTGACTTTATTTCATAAATTCTGTGAAGCGGAGAGCAACATATTTGGAAACTTTTTTTTATAACTTCCGCCATCGCATCATTTTCCTTTGAGGCTTACGACCTTTGACTTTTACCCTTGATCATCAAAAAATGTATCAAAAGAGTACCCTCTTTGGCTAAAAGAGGACTTTTTACAAACGAAAATGTTCAAAATACCTATTTGCTTATCTCCTGAAAGTTGATTCCATATCAAAGGGTTTGGCATTTTGTCAAGACTCATACGGATATATTGCAATATTATACAATTATCTAATTAAATTTATACCTAAAATAATTTCTGCCCAAATAAATGCGGAAACAAAACTGCTATTATACAAAAACATTTATCCTGTTTCTGAATATTCTCCAACCCTATGGAAATATCGTCGGTCACTGACAGTTTTGAAAGTTTTGTAAACTTTAACGTATCTTGTAAGTTTCAACAAAAGGCGGAAGTGAGACGCGTGTCAACAAAAGGAACAAAAGGAAACGCAACTTTTTTCTAGACCTGCACCCTCCCAAAAATCAAACTTTATGACTTCCGGAAGGTAGTTGAAACGCCAGAAATTCGGGGGTTCCGGACTCCGGCTTATTTTAACCAAATTTTGAACAAATTTTTTTTCTTAAACTAGCACATTACAGTGGTGGATGAATTGTCCTGAGCATTTTTCTAAATGGAAAGTTGCATTTTGCTAGTTTTCTATTGCCATGCTTTAAATTTGCTTAAAAAAAGTAAACTATAATAATGTTTTTGTAGTGTGATGGATTAATGTAATATAAATAAAAGATAAAACTTAACTAACTAACTGTTTAACTAACAATACTAACTAACAATTGCATGTTATGTTTACTTTGATGTGTTTTTTTTTTTTAAATTGGAACTATAAGTGGGTGGTCATAATTTTGTGCTTGGCAACATCCACTTTATTGCCACGCCTTTGCAAAGTTAATAGACTCATTGTAACATCTTCATCGGATTTTACATCTGATTACAATCTTCAAGTAGTTTGTTTTGATTTATTTACACAACGCTCATTATTATCAGTCGCTACAAAATATGTAATGTTCCAAATGCCCCATCACAATCATCGTAAGGTTTGTGCCTTTTTAAAATTCAATTTAAGTTTCCTTCCTTTTTTAACTATTTACTTGTTTATTAACTATTATTTTCTTAAAACATATATTAAAAGCTTTAAGTGTCGTTTCACATATCTGACAATACACCTGCAGTGAACCCTTACCAATTTAGGGTCTTAAGGCATTCATAGCAGAAGCATAAGTATTTAAGAAGTTGAAAATTGTCGGAACAGTATTAAATTACATCATGAGAATGTGGGGACTTCAGTCGAGAGCCCTTATACTTTTTTGTGTTTGAGTAATGTGAGTGTTGTAGGGTACTTCAGGATTTGGGGTCAGTAGAGAAATAAAATGCGGGTCGATATTGTTAGGTTAGAGTAATGCCCTGTCAGAATTGCCGTACAAACTGTACAAAATCAAAACGCAGCGAAACAAGAACTAAAGAATTTGCCTTTCTATCACAAAAGAGAACGAATATTCCAAAATTTTAATTCGCTGTAATCAAATCATAGGAAACGCAACATTTTTCAGCATTTGTCACATTATGCACTCACAATGATATTATCCATACAGTTAGTTTAGTTCGTTAGCTTTACTAAAGGCAAAGTACACATCCTAAAGCCATATTTGTATTTCGAATCCGATTTGTGTCATTATGCAACAAGTAAGCAACTACAAGTAAAATACATGATCACTTTTGCTTCAAGAAGGTTGGGAAAAATTTTGAAATGTGCAGTTTTCCACGTACTATACATTTTCTAACGTTGTTGTGTAAACATTTTGTGCGTGGCAGAACAAGAATGATTAACACTGCAGCCTATTCTTTTGGGTTGTTTTGCGTCTTGCATTATAAAAGGGCCGCGACTAACCCTTGGTAAACGCCCTTTCCCGAGATGTGCTCTGTGGGGAGTCAAAAATGCAACGAAGGGCCCCTTGGAACGCTCTTTCTCAGGTATCCCGTGAAGCCCAATATATATTTATCATCAAATAATTTTTTTTTTGTTTCAGCCGATCACAAAATTATTACAGAGCATTTTTACAGAATAAAAAAATTGACATGGTTGTAAAATCAATAGTAGGAATTAATATCAGAATTCTGACTTGTATTTGTATTTTATTTTGTATTCTTATGTGCTACTAAATAAAAACAAATTTTTCAATGCGCGCCAATTTTAATCAACGATTTCATTTATATATTTTCGTTTATATATCGTTTCGTTTCGTGTATATTAATTTCGTTTTTTTTTTACTAAAAAATCTATTTATTGTCTGCTCAGTTTGTGATGATAAAAGGACGGGCTAGGATACATTTTGATAAAATAAGGTTTATCCAAGACTTTCATAAGCACCCCTTGTTTTTCCTTAGATGGGAAAAGGTTTGGTTTAATAAAATCTGAGCAGCATTTTTTGCAGGTGACAGAAGTGTCACTTCCAGTTTCAAGGAAGATCAAAGAGGATGTTGAAGAAAGATAATCTTGTAGGACCATTTGATGCATACAAATAATCATCCTTAAAAACGCTTTGTATGCCTAGCCCTTAAACGATGGGAGGAACCGCTTTGAGAGAAGATTTAATAATGATCACAAAGAGAAATGTCAAAGAAGGAAAATGGAAGGTAACGGATTTTTTAAAACAAAGTAGGTTCTAAATTGCCTGGATTTACACTTTTTCATCTTTTCAGGCAACGCATAACGCAAGGTTTGGGTTTTGGAAATATTTAAATTTCTATAAAATATTTAATATTTAATAGTTCTATAAAAGAGAAACTGTTAACTGTGCGAAATAATCCTAATCCAAGTTGCAGTGCTGAGAGTATTTCTAGAATATTATACAAATAAGTACATGTGATTTTTGGCATTGAACCTAAGTAACCCTGGGGCAACATCTGAGGTAAGAGAAACGCCCATTTAATCAATTTACCACTACTTTACCCTTCGCATATTCAAAATTTTGACTGGAGATGAATAATTTCCGCGTATATGAATCTGACTAATCTGCAGAATAAATTACAACCTCACTTCACTTTTCACTATAAGCGACTTTTAATCATAATTATAATTTTAGTTTTAGCCTAATTTTAAATTCCGGTCATAAATATATTTTAGTAGTAACTGCAAGTATACGCACATTTCACAAAACAATACATAGTATTAAGTCTCCAACTAATTCTAGTAATCAAATATGTACCTAAGAAACTCAGTCCATGTTGACTAGGGCATTGCCAATTGTCAAATAAATCAAATCATCAATATAAGCGAAAGATGAGTTTGGTAAGATAATTCACATGCTCATTCTGCATAAATTGTTACTGACGCTGCAAATCAGTAACATTTGCGTAATTGCCCTCGCAGCATAATTAGCAAAGCAGAAGGGTTTTTGATGGAGTCGTACTATTGAAAGGCGGTCCAATATTCCTGAACTTCCTATGGCAGTAAATTTTCAGGAATTAGAGCTTTCATGCTTACAATAAACTTGAACCCTAAAACCCTCTTAGAGTTACCGCACACCGAAAAGCCAAAATTTTGAACTGTTTGTCAAATTTTGAAACCTGTCGAACACATTTTGAAATTTTGTTATTGAACAAATCGACAATAGTTTTTTTTCATTTCAATTGATAGATTGCAAAACTTTGTAGAATTTATAAAGGCCACGTTACCAAAACGTATCATCCAATTATTAATTATCATCTGTGCACTGACCAAACCCTTCAGCTGAAATACAGTATAACCTTAATGTTTAATGCAGTTTAAATTAAGCTGACCCCACTCAAAAATTGTTTGCCCTACTAAATCTCTTCAGCAAAATGTCTACTCTCTTCTAAAAAAAAATCAGAAATTGGCTTTTCGGCATCAGAAGCACACTTTTGCAAACCTTGGCGAGACAAAAAGACATAATAATGTATCACCTTTGCGTTAGGCTATTGACTGTCCAGCGCTAGATTCTCTAATTTCTTCTTTAGAATTCTCTGAAAGAGAAAATATAAAGCTTTGCAATTTACTGGTGCAAAAAAAGCTTCTTCTAACAGCTGTAAGACACAAAAGACCGCAATAATTTTTAAACCTGAAAGAATTCGCTACTGCAGTTTATTTTTTGTTACCCAGATTTGTTACCTTGGCAGATAGGTAACTCCTGTCTGGTGACATCTACTTGGCATCATTAGGTTTTTTTGTACCAAAAGGGAAGCAATTAATCGTGTAGTGACCATTAGGACTAGCCACTTTCTTCATTTCCCTTTCGCTTTCTCATCGATTTTAAATGTTCTTACAATAGACTTTCCGAGGACCATTTTGTACATAGAAGGAAATGAGAAGGAAGTGAACGTACTGCACTTCGCTTAGTACATTTTTTTTATTTTCTACAAATTTTTTTCTACCAAAAATGTTTGTGGAGAAATTAAACCCCAGCCACTAACAGCCTTGCAAGAAAATGCAAACCAAGCAAATATTTTGTTTCAAAATGCTAGTACAATTCGAGGTGTTTGGTGTTTAACAACGGCAATTTTATTTATTCACATTTTATGTTTATTTGCATTTGCCTAATACCTAATTATGACAAAATCGTCTGCTACAATGAACTCTTATACAATGTCCTATCTTGTAACCCGAAAATGTTACACTGTTCAATGACGAAAAACACCAAATTAACTTTAACCAAATGTTTTTGTGAATTAATTACAATGATACGAAAGTATTGAGGAATGAAGCATAAAAAGAATTAAATTTTCAAAGCTAGCAGATGACAACGGCAGATTTACAACCGAGAACCGAACTAGCAAGAAAGAAAATTTGCATTAGTTGGGGCTGATCCGGAATTAATGAACCACATGCTCCAGCGCAATATGTACATAATTATACACTTAATAATACATATATGTATATAAACCTTTAGGGAGGTCCAACAACCCGCCAATACAATGCATTTAGAAATTTTCTACTAACTACAAAAACTTATAAACCATTCCAATAAACAGCAGCTCAAAGAGTTCGATTAGCGGTCAGATTCATGTTTTGCAACCTGGGAGACTTGCCATTGCGGAAAATTATTGATTGATTGTTATTAAAAAACAACCCCTCCACTACTTCATGTCGCCCTCAGCATCATCACGCTGACATACAGGTGCATGTACAACTATTGTTATATCTAAACCGACTCGCTGACTAAATTACAGATTAAAGTAGCCGTAATTTCTAATTCTGGCAATTAGTAATTGATCAACCGCTAGTACTTCTTTTGTTTATATCTATTTGCTTTGCTCTCGTAAACTTCAAATGCAGTATTTTGTGAATAAAATGGAGGTATTTCTGCGGAATAAAAAAAATGAAATGGAAAGGATCAATTATTGTTCCTCCCTCCAAAGCGATAATAATTTCATGGTGGAAGATAATGACAGATAACTTTTCGAAAGTTTCAGATTATATTGCTTCTCATCTTTTTAAAAATTTATGATATAGTACAAATGATCAAGACATTTTGCATTGTCTTCTTTTGCGACTTTGGCTGTTTTGAAGCTTTTTTCCCCATCTGCTCCAGGACAATATCTTGTTCAACTGATATTAGCTGTTTAGAGTCTGATAATTTGCCGTGAATAAACAAAAGAGCTTGGATTTGTTTCCAGAACAAATTAGACTTCCCACAAATGCAAGTAGACAGAATCAAGGCCGGTAAACAATGCTTCTAATAAGGTCGTCCAATTCCAGCCAAATCAATGCAAAAAAAAATTGTCTAAAAATTTGGGACGTTACTTGGAGGTTTAGCCGCTAGCAGTTGCCTTGTGAATAATTTCCCTCTAATTAATTCTCAATTCCTTTTTTTTAATTAATCCAATTAAAATAATTTTTTAATCTCAAATTTTTGCAACATTTAACAAATAACAAAGAATGAATTGGCCCAATTAAATTTAAATAACAATTTAAATCCATCTAACAAATGCAGTAATTCGTCAACTAGTTCACAATAAAATTAGTTACTAGGCAAAACGTTAACATTATTACGTTACTAATAATATGTTAGGTTTTACGACGGTGTTAGGTGCAGAGAAAAGTCTAAAATATAATTTCTGTTTTGTGCCTCTTTTCTTGTTATTTTCCCTTTTTCTCATGTACATATGCGTTTTTGACACTTAGGATCATGTTTAGAATGATTTTCTTCTTCCCATTTTAAATCCGTGAGAGAGCTGTGGGATAGCAAAGCAATAGCGTCTTGGTTTGGCCTCTTTAGGTATAAGAGAAACCGTGGTCTCCTGCTAACACGAGCAACCTTACCTTTTGCTTTGCCGAGATCGAATCCCGGGTCCCCCTTTTTTTCCCTTTTTCCCACTACCCATTATGTGGTGGAGGAGCGGTGGAGGAGCGCATCATGTGTTCTATGATACTGTATGTGATTTTGTAAGGCAATTGAATCTAAAGGTGTTCATGACCTGTACGAAACAATTTATATTTGTACAATACAAAGGACTCAAAACTGAAAGCTGAGTAGAGTTTGTATTGTTAAACAATAAGTTATTTTCGTTGAGAACTCTTAAGTTTGAAGAAATCCAAACGAATGAGTTACAAACTTTCTCCATAATTAGTTTCAAACTTTCTCCAAACCTGAGCGCAAATGTCTTACTCTCTTTTTGTTGTCTCTATTGGCCAATTATCTACGAAACCCATAGAAATACTAGTGAAAGTACAAACTTTCCCTTTTGGAAAAGTACAAAGCGAGTTTTAGCTTGCTAAAACTTAAGTGCCAAAACGTAGATCCGGTAGGTTTATGCAATTCAAAGTGTTGAATTTACCCAAGGCATAAAGTTCCAAAAAACTCATTGTACAAATCTGGACGAGATTTCAGCTGAGGAGGGGTGAATGCGGAGATGAAGATGAATCTTTTGAAAGGCTTTGGAGGAAAATTGGCATTCTCCAAAGTCTGACTAAACTCGTTAACTAAAATTTTCACCTTCCGGCTTTCTCTTCCTTCAAATTTAGTTTTGTATGTAGTTTTAGAAAGTGCGGAAATCCTCATTTGAAAAGTCGAGATGAACCCTTCCCCTTCCCTCCTTCTCTCCTCGCTTAACTTTCCAAAACGCTTTATTCACAACGGCTTTTGATCAACGTAGGGAAAAGTTTCTTTTTGGATTTGTGTAAATCCATATTTCAAATTTCGACGAAGGCAAGTTTTGTTCAAACAGAGAATGTCCCTCGGAGCTATTCTCCATTTAATATGAAATCTGCTTCGTCTCCTAGAAACAGAAGGGGACGATTAGAATAGTAAATTTCAAAGCATAAGAAAAAATTCAAAAAATCTTGCCAAACAATCCAAACCCCATAAATTAAATTTTTAAATTTCAATTTTTCAAGTGTTATTTTAAATTGTGAAACAATAAAACTATTCTAACTTTTTGGTAGTAGTGCTATTGACCTTCCGAGTGCCAAAGCGACTGACCTTATCTTGATTTCTTGTTTTAAGAATTCCAATTTTTTGGTCACTGTCCATTGCTCGTAAATTTTAATTTGTTTTCAAACGCAATCAAAAAACAGGCTCGGTAGATGCCAGATAGAAACACCGAGTTTGCCTCTTTCCACGAGGCAATGGAGTAGAATTTGTATTTTGTTTTTGAAACAGGGTGCAGTTTACTTCACGCACGTGGCTTTTTTTGAGCGCCTGTTTGAAGACAATTTTTTGAAAATTAATCGTTACATTTATTGGAATCCGTTCACAAAGCTTGTTCATTGTCGTGTAGAGAAAATTCAAACACTTCAATTATGCTTTCACACGCAATGCTCAATTTCGGCTCACTTTGTTCTTTTTTTGAAACCTGTTTTCAAGTTTTAATTGCAACCTCCAAGAACTTTTTAAGCTTTTAAGACTGTTTAGCTTAATATCGAATTCGAATGCACAACTGGGTACAAGCACGTTTTAGGTAAATTGTGTTTACTGCAAGAAATTTATGCAACGTCTCAGGTGAATGCATTTATCACATTGGCAACAAAGTAATTTTGTATGCTATTTGACATTCGACTATGGCATGGTCAACATGATTGCTTGTGCTAGTGAGTGGGGGAGGGTGGTTTCGGACTGTAAGTTGAAGTTCCGAGGGTCGAGGCTGCTAGCTTTCTGCTGAACAGAGGACGTGGGGTTGACCACCGAGGGGCATCTGCTTAGGCAGAGGCCGAACACTGTTTTTCGCATACCGGCTCAAACCCAACCTCTACGACCGCAACTGTCGAGGCTTTCACTCACCACTACCACACCACTCACTTTCTTGTGGGGCTGCCGAGATTCGATTTCGACACCTACCCAAGCTAGGACAAGGGTTATAACCCCTCGGACTACGAGTCGTGGGTGGCAAAGAAGTAATAAAATAATTGTGCTTTGGATATGGAGTAATTCTAATACAGTGATTGATTGGATGTGAAATCTCGAATGCGTATTTTACCGCTATCTTATTTCAGCACAACTATCCAACCTTTTTATTATACAAAAATAATCAATATGTGTCTTGTATCGAACTATGAAGAAATATCATATGCTGAAAAGTTTTCCTAATTTAATACCTATCATTGAAAAATACATTCAAAGTTCAATAGATTCGATTTCATACAGTTGAATTTCCTCTTATTATTCATTATAACTCCGAAACAAATAAATTTGGGTGGTTTGTTTTTTGTGAGACGTACGGTTTATATTGTTGTTTATCGTATAGTATACAGCTCATTTTTCAAGCATTGTCAAAAATTTTTACATGCAAAATTGACATTATGTATTTTTAGTGTATTTATTGTATTGTTATGTGTGTATTATCGTTATATAGTTTATGGTTCATTATATGTGATTATCATTACACGTAGTAATATAAGTAATCAATACTACGACTCAAAGGGGATAGCCCATAACGTCAAACTAATTCCGATTACTTTTAAACCTAACCCTGAGCAAAAGTGAAATTATGCCCAACCTTGTTCTGGAATAATATTTCTCGTTAACCCGTGCATGTAAAACTAGAGAGGAGGAAATGCACTTGAACTTGACATGTCGCTTGACTAGTCAGAGCCGGAGCGACGTCGACGAAGGAAACGTCAACGGAAGATGATGGATGGGCCCTAATGTTTGTTAGGAATAAATTTATTCAACCGTGCTTCTTTCACTTCGATTTATACTTTTAGTGTAGTGTGAAGGACCAGCCTGTAGTTGCAAGCTGAGTGGATATGCCGCCATGGAAATTTCCAAAAATGTCCCTTAAAGTGCCTAACAGACACTTCTTGCTTTCCAAAATTTGTTAGCGCGACGTTTTTGCGCTGGAGATTGAAAGTGAATGTTATCTACCGATCTGTCACTGCGTGTCATTGAATTTTTTTATGCATAGCAGTTGATATCAAAATCACCTAACCCTTGACCGTTTTGAAAACTGTAAATTTGTAAAGGTAGTATACCACTTAATATATATCATTTATGATAACTAATTAGTACAATTAACATTAAACAGCAATTCATGCTTCAGTTTTACTACATACAACTAAAAATGCTGTGCAACACTACATTTATTAATATCAAAAAATAAAATACTTGAAAATATAACTAAATATTGTGAGTGTAAATGCCCGAAAATATTTTCCTATTTCACTACCAAAGGTTTGAAATAATCAAATATCCACAGTGAGTTACATTGAAATAAACAATGCTGAATGGCTCTGCATTTTGCCCCCATTAAAATAGTTTCTTTATTTAGCACACAGTTTGCTTCTTGGATGAGTGAGAAAAGGAAGATTGTAGACTTCTGGAACGAGTCCTTTTAACAGGAATTAACGTGTGTGAAATGTAGCAGCAGATGAGTCTCATCAAGACTGACAGAAATAAAGCTTTTGTTCAAAAGCTTCATGCTCACACTATGTGCGTCAGCTTTGAAATGGCATAAACTGCATTTTTGTGCAACAGGAATTCATCGCAGCCTTGCATCTCTGCCAACGAAAGAAGCATTCTCTAACATTTGAGCATTTGAGTTTCTAGGTATTTTCTTTTGTCTAGTTGTTTTCTCTGTTCTCAATTGTTTAGATTTAAGGAAAAACATACGGTCAAAAGAAAATGGAGTTTCAGAAAGTTTTGGAGTTTGGCTAGAAAATTCTAAACGTTCCAAACTTTCTAAAACGCACGTGAAAATATAAACAATAATTAAGCGTGAGACTGTAAAACCGTCTTTTTTTACCTTAAGTTGCTTAATCATAAGTTTGAAGTATTTATGACAAATTTTTTCTTTGAAGAGTAATTATGCAGTAACAAGATCTACAGACGGATTTCTTCCATGTGTTTGAATTATCTAGGACAAAAATAGCATTTGCATGAACCTTTTTATCTCAATTTAAAAATTTACATTTATCTCACCCTTATCCTGAACTATCTTGTTACAAAATTATATTCTTAATTCTAATTACAAGTGAGAGGGATTAATGAGAAGGATTAAAAAATTAGGATTGAAAAGGATCTTCACGTTTAACTTATCGCTAGCATGTAAGGTAGCAATAAAATATGACCTTCAGCATTTCACATTTATATTTTGAAAAATTAAAATTTTATATCTAATTTTCTAATTAAAATTAAAGACAAAGTTGTACGAGATATAATTTTTTTAAAAACCAAATTGTAGAAGATTTTTATTCGGAAAATACAAGTATACTTGAAATTTTCCCCTTTTTAAACCACTTTCAAATTAGCCCTAGCTTTCATTGTGCAACAAACCATGACGTCTTGGAGAGTTTTGCAAAGTGATTTTGGCAGAATTGAATTTGACTTTTGAAATTGGATGAGTTGAAATGGAATCAGAGGATTAGGGAAGTCGGTTCCTTTGACAAATATAAGGCGTTAAACGTAATTAAAGTCTAGGATTCTTGAGTTGAAAAAGGAAATTGAAAATTGGAATCGAAAGCGTGAATATCTGAAAGTGAAGGGCTCCTGTTGACGAAACATAAATCAATTTCCTAGTGTCTCCTTTGTCACATTCACTTTCTCTGATGCACTTTCACTCAACATGGTGTGCACTGTACCACTACACATGTATACACATGCACTACTACAATTCAACTACATTACTGCAGTTGACTACCAACAAAGTTAAATTACAACCTTCAAGCAATTTGCTTTGATTTATTTCCAGAACGCTCATGGTTACCTCAATAAAGTTGTACAGAACACAAGGTAAAACCACGTCCTGTCAGAAAAATAGGTTGTCGTTACACCTCATGAGTCCAAAATATGCACAAAAATGGAGTTAATGTTTGGCTTCGTCGTAAGAGTAAAACATAAACTAAAATTTATATAAAAACACCAGATTTGTATGTAAATTATTTTTCATTTTGGGCCATAAAGGCAAACATTATGGAGGTATATGCAACAGTTCACAAGCAACTGAAAGTAAAATTTTTTAAAGATCCGAACCAACACGCATTGTTCTTATTGTCTGAAATTCGCTTCCCGCAGTTTTTAAAATGCAATTTCTCAAGCGTCTTTTAACAAAAGACTTCTTATTTTAGGTTTCACTGTAAAACAATTTTTTCCTAATAAAAGCAAAAGTTACCAGAACGATGAAACAATATAAAAATGTAATAGAACACATTGCAGTTTTTTAAATTCAAAACGGAAGATTTTTTTTATTTTTGTCAAATTTTTGACGAATATATTCTGGGTTCCCTGAACCAGCAAAAAATATTCGGTATATATGGAGTTACCTATGCAATAAAAAAGTGTTCCGCACATCCACCTATAGCACGCAAACCCTAAATACCAAAGATTTGTAAAAATAAATAAACTATCTACAATCAATTTTTTATATATCGAAAACGAGTTAGTGCGTGACAAGAAGCAGGAGAGTTTGGGATGGTCACAAAATTATTGCCTGTGCTTCAATAAAGGATAGTTGTATTTCTACTTGCTTTAAATCTTAATGCTTAAAAAAATGAGTAATATAGTAGAGCAAAGGGGCACTGCCCTGAAACACGATTTGGAAATTTTGAAGTACACCTCAACTTTACTTAAGACTAGCCAAACTACACAGTCGCAGAACAGGAAAACGTAGATATTAAACATAAAGAACTCGTTTTCTCCCATATCCGGGCATTTAAAAAATGTTTTAAAGTGTAGAGACCTACGTTATTTTCTTTGCTAACAAATTGCTGAGCAAATATTGCAACGCTGGATAATGCAAACTCCTCAAGTCAGTCTGTCACCGACTGTAATCTGCCTCTACTGACGATCATCTAAAGGAAAAGATGCCATTCCACCCCTTGTCCCCCAGCATGGCCGCTGGAGACATGTGATTTGGGAGAATCACGTGATAATTATTGTAAAGGCAGTGGTATGTAGTGTCTATGTAAAATTAAGATGGCGACCAGTAGTCACTGTTAATTGAGGTGACTGGTCATAAGTGTCATCAATTGATTACCGATCAGCGTAATCAAAGCGTTCATATTGGTTTGAAATGTTTGATTGTAGCATAGGA
Source organism: Bilobella braunerae (assembly GCA_034694865.1). Taxonomy (NCBI): domain Eukaryota; kingdom Metazoa; phylum Arthropoda; class Collembola; order Poduromorpha; family Neanuridae; genus Bilobella; species Bilobella braunerae. The sequence continues at coordinate 5,875 of JAQFYP010000461.1, read as the reverse complement.
CATAGGCCATATAGTGAACGGGGCTTGGTTGTCCAGTGGTCAGCTGTTAATGCTTTCCCACTGGCATTCGAGACTCGGTTTCACCATGGAAAAATAAAAACGTCGACGTTACGGGTTTTGATCACCCCAAGATAAAGTTTGCCAAAGGACGATAAGCGTCCACGCTCCAGAACTAGCAGTATGTATGTATGTATGTTAATGGAGGGGGTATTTCTACCCAACCCGCTCAGGCCTCAATCGGGCCCATTGCAGTAACTCCATGAAATACACTGCCAAAGGCCTCCCTATCGTCTCCGCACCTTATCAGAGTCAGGATAACACGAGAACTAGCAGAAGGGAAGACACACACCTGATTCTGAGTGTTCTTTCGACTGCTAGCTTATCTGGACGATTTGCATAAAAAAGCAAATAGATAGCGTATTGATAGCGTGGCGGCGTTCCACCCATGGAATCTTAACTCTCTCCGTTGAAGCGCCTGGAGTCGATGGGATGATTTTATGTGCTGATTTTCCAAGATTTGACTACAATAAAGGCGGGGAGACGATCGGGAGGAAATTGGGCGTGTATCTACTGGAGTTACTGCATTGGGCCCGCTTGAGGCCTGAGCGGTGTGGGTAGTGATACCTTCTCTATTAAAATACATACATAGGCCATATAGTCCATTACGGGGAGGTTTAGTTAAATTAATTAAAGTTAATTCTTAAGTGCGTTTTTGAATTTGGTCACCGTGAGATCTAGGTAGGCCATTTAGATGCGGTTTAGCATTTGTAGTTTAGTCATTTTGACATTCCATTTTTCCATTTTTAGACCCCATTTGGTAGTTTTGCCATGAGTTTTGCAATGGCACTAAAAAAAGTATGCCAACAGGGTAACATACATACTACTTTAAATCTAGTAGACAAATAAATCTAGAACACAACTATGTTCTTGTTGTGAATATACCAATCCAATCGATTTTACTAACAAAATTGGAAAAGCTGCATTAATTCTTTTATTGCTAGAAGTATTAATTTTCAATTTTTTGGTGTCTATGCTTGTAGGCAAGGGGTTGGTCTGCAACAAAAGTAGTCTATTTACGTTTTGAGCTTACACAGTTTGAAATTTTTGAAAGCTGATTTTCAAATAATATGTATAAAATGTTGTAATTCTTAAGAAAGTGGTTTAAGAAAGCATGTTAAAGTATCACAATTGTGTCCTTGTTTCAGCTTATTGGCTCATGCGTAGCTAGTATGGTAATAACAATGTAAAGTTGCATTTGCATGTTAATTTATGTCGTAATCATATTATCGTTACATGATTGCACAACCGTGCCAAAATCTAAACTTAAGGTTAAGCTAAAATAAAAAAATAAAATCATCTGAAATTTCGGCTTCATGGTTATTTTTTGGTAATAGGTTTATTTAAAAACAAACTTTTCCATCGTTTTACACGCTGCTATATTGCTACAAAACTAGATATCTACCTAAAAAATAATAAATTTTCTTTATTATGGAAAAATTGTTTTCAATTTTTTTTTCAGTACCTAGTTTTACTTTTTACTTACTGTGTATTTCTTTACAAAAAATAAAATATCGAGTTCCGTAAAGCTTCACCAAATTTTCTAAATCTCGGTAAAATATAAGGTAAAATTTTTGATTAGGTTAAATCTAGATCAGGTTATTAGGAAAATCTTTCCTGGCTCGGGTTTCATAGATATTGCAAAATGCGCACTGTACGGTTTTGTTGTCTGTGTTTGTCATCAAGGTGTTGGTCTGCAAAGAAAGAAACATGTGCAGGTTTTGAGTTTACACATTTTGAAATTTAAAAAATTATTGTCAGGAAAATGCCCAAAAAGTCTGTAAATCCAAAGAAAGGGCTTAACGACGCATTTGCATAACAATTACCATGCCCAAGGTTAATCTCATTAATAGGGTTAAGGTCAAGCTAAAATAATCTGATCAACTCATCTAAATTTTTGGCTAAATCATAAGTTGTTAAATTACTTCAATATAATTTTATTTAAAGCAATACAATTTTTTCTGTTTTTCTTATAGCCATGTTGCTACAAAAAAAATGTCTAGCTAAAAACATAAGCATAAAAACATGTTAAAACATTTATATGTTTTCCAGAAATATAGTTTTTACTTACTGCATTTTTCCTTTGAAAAAATAACAAGTTTTGCAAAGCCTTTTCGAATTGTTAATATAATATATTTAGTAAATAAATTATTTGTTTTATATGTAAAAATTTCTTTGTTAACAAAATCCCACTCGATCGTAAATCGTTGAAAGGGCTAAAACCGTTTGTGCTGTCCAAAGAAATTGAGAGGCAAATGCAATTTTTTGCTACTTTTTGGCAGATTGTAGATTTGAACTCACGCTTTCAAGGTAGATATATGAGAGACAGACGCTCTAACCACTATACCACCTCGTTCGGACTTCTGGCCACCTAACCTAAACCCGCTATGTCCTGGAATTATACTATTTATTCTATTTATACTATTTATACTATTCAAAATTCAAATATCAACTGTATGGACCGCTAAGAAAATGTTACTTTTTATTTCCCTTTACGTTTAGCTTGCATAGTCGCTTTAAAAATTTTAAGAATATATATCGCTAGAGAAAATTGCTTGAAAACAAGATAATCAACAAAAAAACATTCGGACTTCTTTTTTTAAAACGTGGAATTTTTAGCAAAAAATAATTTTTTTTTTTCTTTTAAAAAGCCACAGCTAGCTGTATAGCATTGGTGAGCTTGATTTTTTTTAATTCGGTATATTGTAGTTACATTATAGTAATAATTATTTGTAAAAAGACAAATTTGGAACCGTAAAATTTATGATTCTTAACTTTTGCATATATCCTAGAAGTAAAAACTTCTAAGCGTCTAAAAAGCGCCTCAAGCGTTACCAAGGTAGAATTCTCGATTACGAAAAACGCAGAATTTTTTAATTAAAATGTTTGAGATTAGCATTAAATCTTAAAATTACAATAAATTAACAAAGATGAGAGAGTTTAAGTAAAAAAAATCTTTCCTGGCTCGGGCTTCATAAAGATTGCAAAATGCGCACTGTACGGTTTTATTGTCTGTGTTTTTCCTCAAGGTGTTGGTTTGCAAACAAAGAAACATGTGCACGATTTAAGCTTACACATTATGAAATTTAGAAAAAATATTCCAAAGATATTACGCTAAAATTCTGTAATTCTAAAGAAAGCGCTTAACGAGGCATTTGTATAACAATAACCATGGCCAAGGTTAATCTCATAAATAGGGTTAAGGTCAAACTAAAATCAGATCAACTCATCCAAATTTTCGCCTAATTTATAATTTGTTTAATTACTCTAATATAATTTTATTTAAAGCAAAAAAAAATTTCTGTTTTCCTTATAGCTATATTCCTACAAAAGAATTGTCTAGCTAAAAACATACGATTCATCCAATATTGTTTTGTTAAAAAATCCATCTGTTTTTCAGAAATATGTTTTTTACTTACTGCATTTTTCCTTTTGAAAAATAAAAAGTTTTACAAAGCCTTTTCAAATTATTTCACATACATTTGTTAAAAAATTATTTATTTATATGTAAAAATTTCTTTGTTAACAGAATCCCACTCGATCGTAAATTGTTGAAAGGGCTAACACCGTTCATGCTGTACAAAGAAAATTGAGATTCAAAGTTCCGCCAATTTTGAACTTCTGTATGGAATTAAAGCTTTTTAATGCAGATGGTGGATTTGAACTCACGCTTTCAGGATAGATATTTGGCCGGACTGCTGGCCACCTAACAAACCTGCTCTGTCCTGGAAATCAGGATAATTTTCAAATATCAACCGTAAAGACCGCTTAGGAAGTTTTAATTTTTATTTCTCTTAACATTAGAATGCATTGTCGATCTCACAAATTTTTTTAAAAATATCGCTGAAGAAACTTGATAAAAAATCTGCATGAAAACATTCAGATTTCTATTTTTTATTGTAAAACGTCGCATTTTTAGCAAAAAATATAATACAAAAAAAACCACAGCTAGCTATACTGATAAGGTAATTTCTTTATTCGGTATATTGCATTTATATTATAGTATTATTTATTTTTAAGAAGACAAATTGGAAAGAGGCAGAGGTCATGGACAGGGTTTCAACACCACCCCATATATACTGACCCAAGATCATCCTACACAACCACAACTTTCCAGGCTTCCACTCACCGCTACTACACCTCCACTTTTTTTCACTGCGCTTGTGCGGAGACTCGGAACCAGCACTGTCCAAGTTAGGAGAAGGCTCTTAACAAACCCTGATCACGGCCGTGGACGATAAAAAGCTTTAATGTTGTTACAAAAACACGGTTTGATTATTTTCAGGTGATCTCCTCCAGCCGGCGTTCACTATATGCACGGGTGAGTAAGGAAATGGGCATACTGATTTGAATTTTGAATTCAATTTTATATGCAATATTTTCAAAATGTAGGATTGATTTACCTTACGTTAAGTACAGCTCAATTGTGTTTAGAAGTCCGTTAAGTGGATAAAATTTACAATAGCACTTCATTTGAAGGGAGACTAGATAGCTAGAAATTTTTTTGTGATATATGTCTTGAAAAATAATTCTATTGCAAAACACATTTACAACAACATAATATTCCCTTCTTTCCTGGTGTCGTAGTTTTTAAAAACTGCGCTGTTTTGAACAATTCTTCCCAAAAAAAATACAAAAAAAATTATGCGAAATGTTGAAATTTATTTTTTGTACAAAAATTTATTTAGATGAGCTGATTTCTAAATTTTGTACATGTCTTTCTTGGTAATTAAATAACGGCGCGTTCAAGCTATTCCCTCATCTCCTCGCTTTTTAAAATACAATTTTAGGGTGCAATCGCCCGATTAGGTCCAATTTGGTATCAATCGATAACCGACAAAAAAGTTAAATAATAAGAATTGCCTTGAATTTTTTGGTTTGGTTAGGTTTTGGTTAGGTTATCTAGGGTTCAGGAAATAGAACGAAGGGACAGTTTTGTATAGGATAAAGGGCCGTCTTGCAGCGACCATTAAATATTTGGTTTTATTTTATAGCGTTTAATATTAATCACTGATGTAGATAAATATTCCACAATTAAGGTAGTTAAAAATTGGCAGAACTGAACAAATTGCTTCTTGTGTAAATTCCACCTATATATATTTTAATATTATACAGAAGTTGCAGCACTAATTAATCAAAGTGTTCAATACGCGCAACTGTGGTGTGGCTAGAAAGTCGCACGGGCTAAGTAACTTCGTTGTTCGAAAGAAGGATAATTTGACGTACTTGTTGTTGAACGCTGTATTGAATATAAAAAGAATGTCTGCGGCATTTTTCACATTAAGTTTTTATGACTTGAAGTATTTTTTATAATAACTTTCACTAAATTCTGATACAAGTTCAAACATGGCTAGTGTCAAAGTCATCATCTTGATTGTGGTTCTGCATTGCCTACATATGTCATGTGCATGTCCCGAAACCACACAAAGATTTCAACAATCATTTCCAAAAGTCACAATACAAGAGAAATTTGCACCGGAACTACTGGCCAAAAGAAAAGAGGTTATACAAAAAAAAACGCTAATTTATACAGTTATTGAAATCATATTTAATTTGCTTTGCTAATATTCTGGTATTAGATATGTTTAAACGAAGTATGTTTAAGTAGGTTCGCAATTTTTTACACAAATCAATGTCATTCCATAAATTGGACGGACACGACTGCCAAGAATACGAAGTTCTTGCCACTCAGCTTTCAAAGCTAGTATTATTTTGTGCTGCCTATGTTGCTTTGTCAGATCTGTTGTACGCTGGCTCAAAATACGAAATAATATCACTGTATGTTGGCGGTAATAAAATAGAAGAAGATTTGAAGAAA
>JAQFYP010000460.1:0-22981 GCA_034694865.1 Bilobella braunerae | reverse complement strand
AATTTCAAAAATTTCACCATTGTATATACTTGAAAATAGCCCACGGCCCAAAGTCCGGGGGGTTAGGACCCCTGTCCTAGCTTGGGTAGGTGCCGAGATCGAATCTAGGCAGCCGCACAAAAAAGTGAGTGGTGTGGCAGTGGTGAGTGGAAGCGTGGAGTAGTTGCGGTTGCGGAGCCCTTCGCCTCACACCCTCAGAACTTCCTCGTCAACTCACAGGCCGATACCATCCTCTCCCATTTACTCACGTAAGGAATCATGTTGACCAGGCCATAGTTGTCAAATAGCATCAAAAATAAAATAAAATACTTGAATAAATATACTTGAAAATATAATTAATCTATAATTAATTAATCAAAACTAAAACTTAACTGCAATTAAAAATCTTAATCAAAATTTAAATTAGTTAAGTATTAATCGACAATATTTCAATCACCGAATTTGCGATCTAGAGAGGTCATTAACTAGCTAACAATTAGAAAAAAGTGCGTAAACTTAAAAACGATGGATTTGACAACGTTTTGAGTTTTGAATTTGGCGCCCTTTTGCTGCCCAACAATTGCACAAAGGTTGCACCTCAGATGCAAAAGACACGGCGAATTTACCGTGTGCAACAAAGGCTCCAGCGCCTGCACGAAATACATTCAGCCCGATTCCAAACGGGAGACGTGCGTCTTGCCGCTGTAGTCACTGTCTCAATCGCTTGAAGCGTCACTCCAGTGCTCCGAACGATACGGAAATTTTTCGTACTGACTCGGATATCTCAGGAAAGACGAAGGAGTCACTCAGGTAGCCATATCCAGCCGGAGTGGAGTAATATCCCGCTATTTCAGCGTTTCAAGCGCTGATACAACGGCAATCCACCCAGGTGGAGATCTTGTCAACGCAGCAGCGCTATTTCTTCACTGCAGAGCGAATACCTGTAACGTAAAAACAGCGTTACGTTAAATACAGAGCGTTTCAAAAATATTGTCAACCTAAGAATTCGTGACACAAAAACATATTCGACAAAACCTTGCTTCTCAGCGTTTTAGCTCAACACCTTTTGACGCAAAGTAAACCAAATTCTTTTGAAACGCTCTGTACATTTCCGTAAATTAACGTATTTCGTAACGTAAATTACAAGAATGTGCAGAACGTTTAAAAATAATGATTTTAGCGATGAAATCAGCGAAAGTTAAACGTGACTTGTTGGGAAAGTTCAAAACTGTATTTAAATTTAAGACAACTTGGAACAGTGAAGCCAGTATAAAATTAAAAAAAAACTTGAAAAAGTAAATCAATTTAGAATTTTCTAACTTGAAAAAAAAATATGTAGAATTTCGAAAGCAGAATCGCTGGACATCCTAATGAAACCATTATCACCTTCCAGCGAAATTTTGCATCCAGCGTTCGCGCTCACAATCGCTGAGTTTTCGTTCTCTAAAATAATAGGTATAAGTTCAGATAGGTTAGGTTTAGCTAACCTAAGGCAGGCATGATTTCCAGTGTCTAAAAGGTTTAGAACAGATGAATTATGAGGGGCGATTCGTTACGGATTCGGAAATTCAGCGATAGAGAAATTACCGTCAGCGAATTTGTCAACACGATTTCCAATGAATGCTGTTCTGGAAAACTCAAAATTAAAAATCAAAACTAAAGAATTTGAAAATTTCAAATTTCCGATACACAGGATGGCAAAATATTGATCTGAATCAATTTTTTTATTACAAAATAAAACGTGCAAAGTTCCAGATGACGTTGAAGCTAAATTGCGCTTATTCTCAGAATCTGCAATTACCAAAATCTCGCCATTATGAATTTTATTTTTGTAATAACAGTAAAATTAAAATACAAAATGTAATCATAGTTAACGCTTAATTAAAACTTTATTACAATTAAAATAATTTCATGGTATTCCTCACTAGGATAATTCAAAAATTTATTCAACCTACACCACACTCACCGCGTTTTGATATTATGAAATCCTCCAATTTTTAATTCAAGGCAACTATAATTTCAAAAAAAAAACAACGTAAAATTGGAGAATCCTCTAAAAAACGGAGTGAATGCATTCAGAATCTAAATTCAGCGCCGTTAAGCGTACCGTTCACCGAACAAAGCAAAAAGTAGGTTGTAGTGTATGTACATGCGTCATGAGTAAGGAGTCATGCACAGTCTAGACTAGGCTCCCTAATTAGACACCTTGTGTATGCGTCATGGGAATTTCCCCTTTGTTCCTTGTAAGTAGGTACCTTTTAGCATGTAGCCTATTAGGTATAAATAGCACTGCTCTGTCAATAGCAGGCATTCAATACCTAGATTGAATCAGGCTAAGGAAGACCTCCAGGAACCTATGGAGTCTACTTGTCACTTTCGCTGGTCTCATCCGAGACGGTGAAAAAGTCCGATGTCCCGGACTGTCACTCGTCACAGTCACTGGTCTCGTCCGAGACAGTGATCACTTCCGGTCCCGACGGTGTCGGACCTTCTGTAGCTTGTCACTGTAATTTGTCACTTTAACTAGTTGTAATGAATTGAGTAAATAAATATCTAAAGTGCAAGATATTACATAGGTTAACGCAAATTCTCAGGGATTCAAATCGCTGATGAGCGGCTGAATGGTCTATTCCGAAATTCGCTAACAGACGCAGAATCCTGTTTGTCTGAAAACTTGATCGAGTGTATAGAAACGAGTTTGTTGGGAAAAACGCTTTGGAGGTTGCGCGTAATATTCATCGCTACCGCAGTTTTTTCGTAAATAAATTTGTTTCAGCGATTCAAGGACGCTGCGCACCGCTCGGATAGGATCAGTTGATGCGACAGTACGTAACGGTTGCAAAAATTAGGATTCTTGTCGCAGATTCAGCGCTCAAGGACAGCGGCGCACAATTGAATCATTTGTAAGATACGAAATTTAAGTTAGCTCTGATTAGAATTTATTTTATTTATTCAGAAAATTAGTTAATGAATTAATTAGTTAAATACTTAATTAAATATTAATCACCCTAAACTTCGGTTACTGGAAAGCCTTCCACCTGAAAAAAGATTTTTAGAACAGAATTTTGAACAGAAAAATTTGAAACGGCGTGAACGTGAAATTTTGAAAAAAAAAAACTTATCAATCTCGAAAATAATTTTTTAAATTATGGCTTCTTCAAAATAGTAATTCAAATAAAAAAAAAAGATGAGAATAAGATGAGAATAGTGCTTTTGAACATTTATTTTTACAGCGATTCAGCGTTCCCTCTTATTGAGACCAAGGAGCAAATCCCTTTTGCCCACGTCTGTCGACGGATACATGGCGGCAAACAGGTGGAAATTTGAATTTGTAACTATTGGCGCCTCGTCCCACCTTTTCCCACAAGTGGACGTCAGCCTCTTCTAGGATTCCAGACAAACAGGAGCATTTCCGGTGTGGCCAAATTGATCTCGTCCAGTAGAATGCCCTTTTTTAATTTGTAGAAAACAATTTTTTTTTCACATTTTGAAATTTTGAGAGGTTTTTAAAAAAAAAATTGGGTCGTCCATTGTCCATCTGTTTAATCATGTTCAAAAAATTTTAAACAAATTTTTAAACATTCGCTTAAAAATTTTTTTCATCGTTCAATCCCCTATCTGAAGGGCCGGAGGTGAAAAGGGCGTCAGACTCTTCTTTGAGTGGTCGGAAAATCTCCTGGAGCTCAACTGGCTTGTACCTGGAGATCGAATGCTGAAAATAAAAGTGCACGAGTGTATCAACAAATTGCCTTTTTTAAACAAAACGATTTAAAAACTTTTTTTTAAATTAAAATTTATTTTATTTAAAAAAAAACACGGATTTAACGTTACATACTAAAAAGTTAACTGAAGCTAGTGCATCTTACAATGTTATATTACATGTAAATATTCAAGGGCGTGGCGTTGCTATTTTTTTTTGGAAATTTGAGTTTTGAAAAAAGAAAAATTCAAAAGTTCAAAACGTTTTGAAATTTTCTGTTCTTACACTGTTTATTGTCTTTTTTTTCTAAGTAGTACCATGGGATCTAAGCTCAAGACCACCACTTTCCCATTTTTTTCTGCTACGAATTTTACAATTTACATAATTGCCATGGTACTGCCACTGGGCTGAACAAACACTGATTCCAAAATGTAGGCATTATTTCGATTCTGCTCTCTTCCAGTGCCAGCGATTAGTTTCAGCGATTTTGCCTCATGCTTAATTTATACAAAATTTGAAACTTCTTTTTAAACCATAAACTTTTACAGTTCAAGCCTTTTTACCTCACACGGAAGAGCTCCTTGGCCTGGAAGAAATATGCAAAGATTTGATGGTTTCCAGCCGCAGCGTTACAGTGCCGTAGAAGGCAAGATCCCAAGGAGACTTTAACTTAATATTTGAATTTTCAGCGATTACTGATGCGCTGCACTCCACCAACGTCGTACCTTGACCGCTTCTCAAATCCGCTTAAAACAAATTTGATGTTAAATTGTATAAATGTAAATCAAATATTCAATTTGATTAATTTCAATAAGTTTAGAAATACAATTTTTATGAAATTTAAAATTATAACAAATTTTGTATAATTAAGCTCATTGATTCAAAAAAGGCAATTGCACGTCGAATAGCGTGATTTCCAGTATCAGCGGCGTATAGAACAGAATCATTTTGAAAACAATTTTTTGCAGATTCGAATTCAGCGAATTGAGGAGTGGACGTCATCGAAACCGTCGACACCGCTTCCAATTACGTTCTGATTTTTTTTCCTTTCAATATTTCAAAAAAAAAATTATTTCCAAATTCCAAAGATTCCAATATGCAATTATTTCCCGAGTCTGCAATTTAAAAAATTACGTCATTTTGGATGCAAACTAAAAAAAACGTAAAAAAAAACTACAATAAAATTTAATCATGGGCCATCTTTCCTCAGAATTAAAACTTGATCAAAATTAAAATTTAATCGCAATTAACATTTAAATTTTAAACAGAATTAAAACATTTCATGGTTCCATCGCCACCAGGATAATTCAGGATTTCCTTCAACTTGTCACTACTCTCATCATGTTTCAAAATTTTGAAATTCTAAACAGTTTTACTCAACATCAAATTTTCAGCTTTTTCAAAAGTTTGAAAATCTTGTTCTAGAACTGAGCCGACGCTTTCAGCAGTGATTTTAGTGCCTTTCCGTGTCCTTCACCAAAAATCGCAAAAAGGCGGTTTAGCTTCACCAGCGGCTGGATTTGGCACATAAAAACAAAATGGTTGGTCAGCACCAAATTCTCAGCGATCGCTGCGCTCAGAAACAGCGGCGCACAATTGATCTATTTGCAAGCTGTAAATATCAAAAGTAATCACAACTAAAAATTAATTAACCAATAATTTGACATTAATTTCAACGTAAAGTTTAAACGTAACATTTTATCATGAAACTCTCTGTATTTTACCTGAGACAAAGGCCAAGGCAACTTAGGAACAAACCGCCTACTTATTTGAATATTGAGTATCATTGCTAATTAGTAATGTAGTTGGACAATTAACAATTAAATATTTAAAGTAGTAACTATAATTATACAATAATTAATTAATTGACAAAAATCACAACTTAATGCCACTTAAATATTTTCCGTAACTTTGTTACTCAAAACTGCTTAGTGCAAGTTATTCATTATAGGTTGTCGTAAGATAAACATTGTTTAAACCGGAATACATTTTAAATTCTAATTTTTTTTTTCAAAAAACGTTTTTCAAATGTGTAGAAAAAGCAAAGTTTTGAAAGCACAAAGAATTTTTTTTTTAAAGAATGAAATTCTAAGAAATTAAGATCACGAAAGAAGTGATATAGATAAATGCAAGATGATTAAATAAAAGTAAAACGTATGATTGTGGGCTGGAATCGGCTGATACTTGCAGCGATTCGACAATTGGACCCTGTTGATACGCTGCAAGGTGATGGTCACGTGTCCTATTAATAGTTTCATGGTCAAAATCTTCAGCAATTGTGTGCGCTGGAGTTGAAGCAAATTTTGAAGCTTCAGCGATTGTGTCGGCGTTCGTTCCGTCTCTTGATCCTGATTGGGCTGGAACAACTGCATGACCTGGGGTTTCCGAAATCGCTGTGTCTGTAATCCCAGCAGTATCTTTTTCCTGAAGTGCTAAAATTTCGGCGCTGGAGGAAATGGAACCATAACTTCTGCTCCCCAATCGCATTTTACGTAAAACCGGCCTCACTTACAGTGCCAGTTTGCTCCATGCAAATCGCTGTAGAGCGCTGATTCAATTCAAGTCAAACTAAATGATGTTCATGAATCCAAACTTTTTGAAGATTGAAACGCATTAGCAGAATTAATGTTCTCGGTACTAACAAAACAAAATTGTTCAAACTCGCCACTTCCATCATTTTTATTAAAAAAATGGTTTATTTTGAACAAGTAGCAGTTATTAAAAAAACATCTTTTCGGAATGAATATAATTTTTTTCATTTCATCAACAGATCACTTTTAAGCCACTTGAAATTTTGGACAGAAAAACTAGCGTACAAAATTTCTTAGATCTAGATTGCACCTGAAAATAAATGATTTGAATAATTTTGTTTAATATTTGTTATTTTTTTAACTATTAATTAATTTTAGATTGTCAAAAAATTACAATTTTATTGGAAGCGGTGTTGACCGTTTTGCTGACGGCCCATTCTCAATCGCTGAATTTTCGAATCCGTAACGAATCGCTTTTCGAAATGCGTTTGTTAACTGTTCGACGTGTAATTCTTGTCCCCTGAATATTTTCCTGTTTTTTTTTTAAATCTAAGCTTTTTAAAAAATTAGATGTTAACATTTTCATTTAAATTTAGTTAAATTTATCGAGTGCTGCGCTTCAGTAATCGCTGAAAATGTAAATTTTAAATTATGATACGCATAAAATTTTGAAAATTTTGCCTTAAAAGGCTTGGATCGAAACATGTCTCCAGCGATTCGTAATCAGCATCAATTTATTCTTCTGCTCTCAAACCTCCTTCTATATACCTCCGCTCCACCTCCAGCGCCTTGATCCGAAAATTCAGTTATTGAAACATAGTCATCAGCGAAACCATCAGCGCTTCCAATCAAATTCGAAAAAAAAGTTCAAATTAAATTAAAATTCAATTGTTTCCCAAATCTGCAATTACCAAGATTTTGGTAACAATTCAAATTACGAATGAAAAGTTAATCAAAATTAAATTTAAATCCCAATTAGAATATTTTGACTTTTCGAAAAGTCTCATCGGGATAATTCAGAAATTTCTTCAAACTGTATATGCCTGCATTATTTAAATAATCATTTAACTTAAATAATTAGTTATGTAGCAATTAGTTAACTTTAATTAATTCACGGTTAGCAATCAATTAAAAACTAAATTTAACATTTGGTACCACATCCTCGGTTTTTGTCAAGGTGAACGGCGTTTCGGAAGTTTTGGAGTTAAAAATTGGAAGTGGACGAAAAGAATTTTTTTATAATCAATTTCAAATGGATAATTTTTGAAATCATGTTCATTTCGTTTGAAATATTGAAAATTTCACATTTAGAAGTATACAACTTTTCAATAGTCGCGAGTTTCACCATAAGTTACTAACCATAAGTTTTAACTGTACTTAACTTTACGAATAAGTTGAATAAAAAATCAGTTTCAACTTTTTTATTTTTAGAATACAATGAAAGGTGAGCGTGCCTTATTTAAATTTCAAAATTTCAAAATTCATAGAAAAAAAAACAATTTTTCAAAAACATAAAAAAGTGGCTGAAATCAAGCAAGTGAGTTATGCTTGAAATTGAGCAAATATATTTTTTTAAATTAAGCAAATTATTTCTTATTTCAGCGTTGTGGAGTGTTTTTTAAATTACTTTTGCGATGTTTTGAGGGGCGGAGTCAAAAGGGTAGGACATTGTGGGCAGAGAATGGAACGTCGTCTGTTGCTTGTTTTTCGTAATTGTTTTGGCGCAACTGGTCGTTGGAGAGGACTGTATACGCCTGCGTAATTTCTTGAAGTTTCATTGTGGCGCCGGACTCTCTGGGTGCAATTTTTGACAAGGGCCAAATAAGCACTCTTCACATCTGCTCGAGTTGCGCGCCGCAAAATTCCAAGAATTTAGTAGTAACTCAGCCGATATTTTGTTACCTAAAAAATTGACAGTGATTTGAAATCACTGAATCGCTGAATTTTCTTTCTTCAACATTGCCACTCTATAGTTTAAAAATTTAAAAACTTTCTCCTATTTTATCTCCAAAATTTTCAAAACCTCGTTTAAAAAAGAGTCAAGCAGAGGATCTCAGCAGTGTCCGTAGCTATGCTTAAAATTGGGCAGTTTTCTGTCCCAGCGATTAGCAGCGTTTCAGCTCCCAAGGAGACTTGAACCAAGAAATTGCATTTTCAGCGATTACTGACGCGCTGCGCGCCGTTGCTCTGGTTCTGCACAAATCCATCGTAAAAGATTTTCAGGTTTTAGGTTTTAGTTCAACTTATTTTATCAAATATATTTTATTGTCAATTGAAACTATATTTCATTGAAAAACTAAAAATAAAAAAAAATCTTTAAAATATACAAGAGAGCGAGGTATGGTCAATCTGAATCAATTTGTTTAAGATAAAAGAAATCCTGCAGAATTAAAGAAGGCGTTGAATATAAATTTCTCAAAATTCCCACTCATCTCGTTTCGAAATTTTGAAATCCTCAAATCTTTTACTCACCGTCACATTTCTAGCTTTTCAAATTTTGAAAATGTTGTTAAAAAATAAGAACTGACCAGCCCCTTTGAAAAGCGGTTTCAGCGCCGTTCCTTGACCGTCTCCAAGGCGGGCAAACTGTAGATATTGATCATTCAGCGGCGGCGCGGCGCCTGGATTTTATTCTAAAATAAAAGTAGATGGCGAGCAGCAAATTCTCAGCGATTTCCAGATGCTGCACTGCGGATCGCTGATCACGGCTGAATGGTCCATGCCGATCTTCTAGAGGACAAAGGCACTAACAGAAGACACGGTCGGTCTTTGCTCGTTGGAAAACTTTGGAGAGTGTACCGAAATGAGGTTGTACGGAAACTGTGAACTTTGCGCATCATTTTCAGCGTCACCGCCATTTTTGCTTGAATCAGCTTTTTTCTTTCAGCGATTCAAGAAGCTGCGCATCTCTCGGCTGGAGTGAACACAGTTGATGCAGCGGTGGGTAAAAACTCGAAAACAAGGTTTTTCTAATCAGATTCAGCGCTCAGCGAGAGCGACGCACAATTGATTCATTCGCAGGCTGCAAAGTTAAATAATTAAGGTCTAATTAGCAATTAATCATTACCGTAAATCCTCTTTTAGTACCCCTGGTGCACTATTTCTTCAGGCGACTTTTACCCTGCAGCACTAATAGAGGTATGGCGTATTATTCGAGGTGGGGCATTATTTCTTTCTAATGTAATCTACGAATTTTATTACATCAGATTAAGACAAACCTAATGATTGATTTGACAATAAACCCAGAAACTTACTACCCCATTTGATCTGCGCTTTCATTCAATAAATTGCTAGTTTCAATTCAAACTTCGTTATTATTCTACTGTAGAAAACTTTAGCATTTCAAGTGCAGGGTAGGGTAACCAACCAGGTATGATCTAGTTCAACATGAGTGCTTTCAATGGAGCCTACAAACACAAATATGATTTCTTTATACAAACAGATATGACTCTCTATGACATGATCCAATCAACAATTGCTCATGTAATTCAGAATGAATTCTCTATTATCCCATATAGTAAGCATTTCTTGCTGCTCGTTCTTAACATCTATATTATATTTAATAATAAGTATATTTTTTCATGTAGCACAGACTGACATTATGTGACATAATACAAAATAATTTACCAGTTTTTGTTTCCCTTTGCTTGCAAGCCAGAATCATCTTCTGGTCTATACCAAACAGTTTTGCAGTAGAGGAAATAGAGTTTAACTTTGCGTGGTAGACTACTTCTAACTTAAATTTAAGGTTAAATGCACTCTTTCTGTGGAACCCGTGTTAGAAATGTTATAAAACAAGAGATTTTTAACTACCCAGTTAAATTAGTTAGTTTTACACAACCCTAGTTTAAATTTACAGTTAAACTTGAATTTTTCTATTGGCGGACATACTAGCGCGTGGCATAGGGTTATTATTGCCCCATGGGGTACTATTAGAGGTGGGGCATTATTTTTTATTCTCCTGAAGAGACTCGGGCACTATTAGAGACCTGGGGTACTAAAAGAGGATTTACGGTAAATAATTTTCGCCGAAAACGATACCTCAACTTTTGGAGGATAGTAACAATTTTGATAGAAAAAAATTTAGTGGCACAAAATCGATATTAATTTTTTTTTATAAATACCGAAAAGACAATTTTTATGAATAATTGCTTATTTGTTCTAAATAATTAAAATTATTTAAATCAAACAAACGTACAAAAAATGTTTAATTTATTTCAAGAAATTAAAACAAAATGAGGCTATTCATTAAACAACTCGAAAATTATGATTTTTGAAGCAAATTCAGCGCACATCGACAGCGGCTCACAATGGATCCATTCACAGGCTGCAAAAGTTAAGATTCAATTTACGACAATTAACTAATTAATTGGCCAACTAATTAACCAATAATTAAAAGATAACTCCAAAAGATAACAAAAGACAGAGAAGAAAGTGAAACAAATCTTTGGCTATGATTTTGAAGATTTTGCGCTCTTTTGCTACGTTGCAATTGTACATGCTTGCACCTCTGATGCAGAGTGCATTTTCAGATATGGCAACTTCGACGTATACAACATCAGATACTGCAGACCGAACGACTACTTTCAGCTTAACCCCGGAGAAAACGCTTCTATTTCCAGCGATTCCGACATTCAGCGATTTGCAGCGCTTCGTAGCGACTGATCTTTTTCGAACAAATAAATTTCAAATCGTTTCCAAGACAAAAGTTTAAACAAAAATTTGGTCTAAAATTCTGTTTTGAAAAAAGTACTTTATGGTTGAAGACGTGAGTAACAAATACTGTGGATGAGCTTTCAGCGAACGAATAGATGCCAACAGGATGCTGGAGCCTCGCTTAAATCACAATCCACTCTTGATCACCAAACACGAACAAGTGCTGTTCAAATAAGGATTTAGAAAAAGTTTTTAAAATATCAATTTTTAAAAAAAAGAGCTTTTTTTGAAATATACCACTGGATTTGGGGTCATGTAAGCCGTCGACACCGCTTACATTTACCTCCTGTAAAATTCAAATTTCAAAAATTCCAAAAATTTTGAACACATGGAATAAATTTGATCGTTTGATCTATAAACCACAAGTTAAAAATTAAATATAAAAACACCTGCAAAATTCAGCGCATTGCTTCAAATTCCACATGGTCTTTCCAGTGCTCAACGCTGATGATGTTGCTTTCAGCGTTGCTCAACTGATGAATAGGCTTAACGAGAATCAGTTTCAGGTTCAACTCGTAAGGAACCTTGTCGGAGTGGGAGTGGATGTAGAAGTGCTGAACGTGTTAAGGTGCGCATGCCGTGGGACGCTGAATCGCTGATTGGTTGATCTTGCACGAACGACTCCGAAGCATCGTTCCTACGATCCGCAGAATTTTTGAATTTTTCTAAGAATCGTCGTAGACGAAAGCGTTTTGGAGCGCTGTTTCGGATTTCTGGAGTTTTAAAATTTTGGTTCATATTTTGCTCAAAGAAACGCACTGTACATTTTCGTAAATTAGGTTGTACTTACCAATAAAGAAAACGTTTACATTTTGGTGCAATGACTGAAGCGGTTCTTGTTTTTTTTAACGGTATAAATTTTCAGTTTTATGAAAAACCTTTTCAATGAAAACCATGAAAAAAAGTTTTAACTTTTCAATTTTTAGCATACAATGAAAACATAAAAAGTTAAACGTGCCTTGTTGGGGAACCGAAGTTTAAAGTTTAGAACAGCTTAAAAATACGTCACTAATTCAAAATTTTAAACATTTATTTTTTAAAATGTGTTTAAAACAACCTAAAGAATCCCAGATGGCATTGAACTTAACATTCAATAGATTCCTGAATTTAGAAATTGTCAAAATTTCGAAATGTTTATTTATTCAAAACAAAATTTTAAACCTATAAATTTGTTCTTTAAAATTTAAAAATCTGATTCTAAAAAGAAACTTCAGCGCCTTCCAGCGATTTTTCGCTAATAAAGGATTTCCAAAAGAACAGACTCCAACTCCAACCGAAACTTTGATAACAAGATTTTGATAATAAAAATTTGGCGACAAAAATGATAAATTTGCTAAAAAAAAATATATAATTTTTTGTCACATTCTAATAATACAATTTCATTAGGAAATTTGAAATCTTAAGAGGCAGAATTGACAAGAGTTTCGAAGACTACAATTTCAAGTGGCATTTAAAAGTGAAAAAAAATCAGCGCTCGGAAGCGCTTGATTCGGAAAAAATTACAATGAAAAGAAGTGGCCGCATGTAACAGATCGTTGAAGATGAAACGCTGGGGACATGCCACCGCTTTGTACTTTCCACTCTGCAGAAGGTCGCTAATTAAATTCAAGTTTTATTGATTTAGGCTCACCCATATCAACATGTACATGCTCGTTTCATAATACTTAATACTAGCTTATCTTCCGTTTAAAATAAAATAGAAGGTCGCTAATGCGCAGTCCAATGGTAATGGAAGACGCAGCGTTTTCAGCGCAAAGATTTTTTTTTGAGTTTCGGATCGTCCAGATCAGGATCAGATTTCTAGTTCTAGCAATTCCAAAGGAAAACTCCTATTCAAATAGGAATTTAGAAAAGCTTTCTAAGCTTAAATGCAAGATGAGTGGATAAAAGTAAAACGTAGGATTTGAGGCTGGAAGCGGCTGAAATTTGCAGCGATTTGACAATTGGACGCTGCTGATACGCTGCAAGGTCATGGTCACGTGTCCTATTATTAGTTTCTTGGTTAGAACTTTCAGCGATTGTGTGCGCTGGAGTGGAAGCAACTTTTGAAATTTCAGCGATTGTGTAGGCGTTCGTCGTTCTCTTGATCCTGGTCGGGCTTGCACAACTGCACAGCCCGAAATCGCTCTTTCCGGAATCTCAGCACTGAATTTCGGCGCTAAAGAAAATGTAACCACAACTTTAGGAATCGCCTCGGAACTTGAGAGCGGGCGCAGCGATTTTGTCATTCATGCCATTTAACTTTGTTTTAAAAAGGCTTTTTTTAAACTTTTTTTTCCTCGACATTAGCATATTTCATACAGTAGTGATGCAACTGGGCTCTGCGAACGCTGATTTTAAAATAGACATTGTTCCGAATCTGGTCTCTTCCAGTGCCAACGATCAGTTTCATTGATTTTGGCTCATGTGCTCTAAATTTTTCAGAATTCCAATTTTTAATCTTTTCAAAATTTTATTTTAAAAAAAGTTCAGCGATTAATGAAGCGCTCATTATCGTAACTTGGATTTGTAACACGGGTTCAGCGCTCAGCGACAGCGGCGCACAACTCATCCATTCGCATCTTGTAAAGTTACAGTTGCTGCCAAATAAAATATTAATGAATTAGATTTTAATTAATCGAGTAACGTGGTTTCCAGTATCAGCGACCTATAGAACAGAATCAGTTTGAAATTTTCTTGCGGATTCGAAAATTCAGCAATTGAGAAAGGGCTGTCAGCAAAGTCGCCCCCGCTTCTAATTGTCTTCTGAATTTTTAGAAAATTCATAATAAAAATTCATAAAAATTCATTTTAGAAATTAGACTTTAGAAAAAAAATTATAAATTGCTAATTAAAAAATTTCATTTCGAAAAAAAAATCTTTAACTAAAATCTTTTAAACACTTTAAGTTTTGAGTTCCGTGAAAAAGTACGTGAACTTTAAAAAAAAATACGCTTTTGTGTAGTATTTTCGAAATTAGTTTTACGACGTTTTAGAGGGGCGGAGTGTAGGTAGAGCATGGAATATTGCCTGGTGGGGCTCATTTTCTAGCATTATGCGTCATATTTTTGACTTGTCGTGGATGAACGCTGTACGCCTGTGTAATTTTTTGAAATTTCTTTGCGGCGCGGGACACAAATTAAGCGTCAAATATGCACTCTTCACTTCTGCTCGAGTTGCGCGCCGCGAAATACCGAAATACCTTTGCCTAGGAAAAGTTTAATTTATTCAAGTTACATTGCACGCACATAGTTAACTATTAAAACTATATTTTATATTTTCAACGCAAAAAAAAAATCAAAATTAAAAAAAATAACTCAAGAAAATATTGAGAGTATTTTAACAAAAGTTTTGGGATCAGATTTTTCGGAAGATTTTTTTTTCAATTTATTAGATGCGAATTTCTCGAAATGTCTTTATTCTTCAAAAAAGTGTTGAGTCCAGAACAGAATCAGCGATCGGCAGCGTTGGTAGAAAATGGCACTGGAAATGAGAATAGAACAGACTTTAACAATTAGTTTTGGTGGACAAACAAAATCGACGGTGATGGCAAATCGCTGAATCGCTGGAGATTTGCCTTATATTTTAATTTAACCATGGTCACCGGTGACATGTTCCCCGCATCGATAGGCCTCACAATCCTTTCGATTTCTAAATCACTTGGTCAATAGGTATTGATTACAGCGGATAAACAGCGTTGTGTAGAACAGACGAAATTTGAGAAGCAATTCGGAAATTCAGCGATTTGATTTTTCAACAAATTTACAGTTAGAACGCGAAAGGATGACCTGTAGAGCTAATCAAAAAAACATAATTTAATATGAAAAAAAAAAACGCGCAGAGTTCGAAACAGCGCTGAAATAGAAAGTTCGCTGGTTTCCCAAATCTGCAATTGTCATTTTGAATTGCAATTTCTCTTAACAAGTTTAATTCACTTCAATTTAACAAATACAATTAAATTTAATCACAATTAAAAGTTAATCACTAATTAAGACGTTTCAAGGTAATCCGCATTGCGAATATATTTCTTCAACTAGTCACATTCTCGTTTAAAGAATTTAAAAAAATTTCCTTTTTTTATTCAGTTATTTAATTTTTCCAATATTTTGTAATTTGGCTTTTTTAAATTTTCGGATTCGGTAATTCAGTAATTTCAAATTCATACAATTTTCAAAATTTTCAAGGTTTACACCAAATAGTCAAACGACTAAACCAAGAAATATTTTGCGATTAAAAATGTCTTCAGAATCCCAGATGGCATTCAAATTAAAATTCAATTGATTTCCGAAATTGTAATTGTCAAAATTTCAAAATTTTATGCTAATTCTTCATTCCATTTTGCCAAACTTTTCTTAAATTAAACTACAATTAAGAGTTTATCACAATTTAAATTCTAACTATTAGATTTGTAATCCTCACCGGGAAAATTCGGAAATTTCTTCAAGCTTTTGCCCACGTTCAATATTTTAAATGCTAAAAGAAAATTATTTATTCAAAACCACATAAAATAATAATAAAAGCCATAAAATACAATTTAAATTTTTTATCTGACTCTGAAAAAAAAACCTTAGCGATAACAAAAACGCTGCGCACCTCCCGGGTTGCAGAATTGGTTGTAAAAACCTGCATAATTCCAGGCGTTGAAATTGAAATTCGAATATTTTTCGTATCTGCAATTGTCGAAATTTTCCCGAATACTTCAAAATGAAATTAAACTACAAATAAAACTTTTTTCATAGATAAAACTTAATCACAATTAAAATCAAACTCAAAATTTAAATTAATGAAATATCAATTGACATTATTTCAACCAACTGAATTTCGGCAACGGAAAATCTGAACTGAAAAAGTTTCTCCTAATACATTATTTTGTAAAACAAAGTTTGAAGTGGCGGAAAAGTGATTTTTTTTTTACAAAATAAATAAATTAATTCTTAAATTCTTAATTTCGAAAAAAAAAAATCTAAAAAAAAAAATCAAACATTTTAAAGTTTGTGTTATGTGTTTTTTATTTTTGTTTTCAATTGATGAGAAGTGATTTCTCAGAATGATATTTATTCTTCAAAAAGTTTTCAATCGTAGACATAATTTAGTTTTAATGGAGCTGAATCAGCGCTCGCCAGCGATTGGCTCGGAAGTGAATCTGAAACACCTATTCTAAGAGGAGAAGAATAAATTGACGCTGTTCAGTGAATCGCTGAATTGAGGGAGACTTCACCCTCATTTTGACAACCCCCCAAATGACCCCCAAATCCGAAAATTCGGATTTATCGGATTTTTGCTAGTTTTGCATGAAAAGAAAAGTTATCATGTTTTCAAGGACCCACGTGACCCCAGACCCTTCATCCTAATATCAATCAATTTAATTAATCAATATGCAATCTAAATGACCCCCAAATCCGAAAAATTGAATTTTTCGGATTTTTGCTAGTTAAGCATGATACAGAAAGTTATGATATTTTCAAGGCCCAAAAAAACTCCAGACCCTTTCCCCTCATTGGGATGACCCCATGAATGACCCCCAAAACCTAAAAACCGAAAAATCGGTTATACGGGTTTTGCTAGTTTTGCATAAAGCGAAAAGTTATGAGTGTTTCAGATACATATGTGAACCCCAACCCTTCAAGCATTTTTGGATGACGTAATTGACCCTAACCAGAAAACTTGGCTTTTTTGTGTTTTTGCTAGTGTTGGATGAAAATATTTTGGTATCACAATACGCTACTTAGGTTACGTGCGTTTGCAACGGTTTATTTGAATATCGTACAAATTTGCCAACGTTCGCATTTTTGGTAATTAGTATATGTATTTGGACAATTAACTTAAATATTTAAATTAGTAACTATTATTGTACAATATTTCATTAAATTTCATAAACAAAAGTCAATTTAAAAAAAATCTATTTTAAATTACTTTGCTCCAGCTCAAATTTCCAGCGGTGTCACCAATCATCGATCTGCAGCGCACCGTAGCCGACTCCACGACTTTGACCTATTCCGAACACAGATCTCTCAAACCAATGTTTCTAAACTGCTTTAGAACAAAGGAGAACCAAGAGCAAACAAGTCCTGTTCAAACAAAAATGTAGAAAAAATTTAATAGATATTAAAAAAACTGCTTAAAAAATATAAATTTAGTTGGGCTACTAAGAGTATTAGAGAACTAACTATATTTTCCAACAGAAAATCATTGTCTGGAGGTTTTTGTCCATGTGAATGGCGCCTCTACGAGTTTTGGAGTTAAAAATTTGTACCTAAGCACTGTGGGCTGTTTGAAACTAAGGAAACGTGGGAGGTCATGACCACTCGTCTCCCCCAGCAAACATTGTTTGTTGAGGTGCATCAATTTGTGCACATTGTACACACCTCTAAGATAATTATTATAATTATTGATAAATAATAATTATTATAATTATCATAGACATGAACTATATAAGAAGCTCGTCAGAAAGCTGTCTTATTATTATCCTGGTGGGTATTGTGCCAGGCGGCACAATTTGAGAGATTCGAGTTACAAGTTTCTGGCAACTAACTTAGTAAATGAGCAACCGCTGCTAATGAAACTTTGCGCTGCTGTGCTCCATACAAATAATTTTTGGCTAGAAAGTTTTGAAGTGGATACTAATTTAAAAAAAAAACATGCAATGGACTTAGGATTCGTAGTATACCGTGGTTATTTCTTGAGTTGTCAGTGTCAATTTTTGATCAACATTTTGTTCTGGTGACTTTTAGGTAGATCACAGTTATCATATAATCACCGAAACAGCGACAAGTTAAAAATTTTATTAGTATTGGAAACTTGAGTCATGGTGGGCGCATACCAACCACAATTTTCTTTTAAAACAGAGCCCAACAAAATCCGCCATAATTCGTATTTGGAAAATTTGAATCGTTAGGTTACAACGGAAAATAGAAGAAAATAGTGTTGTGATTGATGTCCTGAAGGAATTATGTCCATAAATTTATTTACTTCTTTATACTTTTGGAATATATTCGATCAATTTTCCAACGCAAATTCAATTGTGTTTTTTCAAAATTTAAATCTTGTTTCCAACGCCCCTGGCCGTTACCCCGAGGAACGGGCCCACAGTGCTAAGTGGCAGAATTTTTTGTTTGAAATTATCCGCAATTCATTCTAAATACTTGAAATTTGGGAATGGCGTAAACTAAATGAAAATATAGGAATTGAAGACGTTTTAATTTTAAATTTGGCACTCTTTAGCTACGCTATCCTTGTATAGGGTTGCGATTGGGATGCAGATTTCACTGACGAAATACTTCACTTCTGCTAGAGTTGAAAGCAATTTTTTTAAATTTAGATTTTTAAAAACTTTGTTTGAATAAAAAATAGTTTACAAAGTATGGTATCTGGGAAATTCAGCGATTGAGACAGCGATCTCGTCGACACCAGTCACGTTCTATTTTTTTTCTTCAAAAAATTTCGAAATGTTAAATGAGTTTAGCTATATAAAGAATTATTTTCACATGAAAAAAACCTGTAAAATAACATACGGCGCTGCAATTAAGAATTTGATTGTATTTCAAATCTGCAGTTGCGAAATTTCGCAACTGCTTGCGCAACGAAAAAATCTTGAATTGCACTTTTCCTTAGAAATTAAAATTCCTTAAATTCATCAATTACATAATTGTAGTTAAATTTTAATCCCATTTAAAACTTCAACATAATTAAAATATAATCACTTAGTTTTACAAACTTCATGCTACTCGTTACCAGAAATCGATACAAAAATATCTTCAACTTGTCACTCCTGTTTTAAAATTTTTTAAATCTTTATTGCCAAAATTATTTTCTTCATAATTTTCAAAATCTCAGCGTGATTTCTAGTGTCAGCGACAAATCGAAAAGCGATTACGGTCAGCCAAAACCGTCAACACAGCTTCCAATAAACTTGTAAAAAAAAATCAAAATTTTCAAATTATAATGATTTCCCCAGAGTGGATTCAAATTTTAGCTAAAAGTAAAATATGCTAAAATTTAAACTAATTAAATATTAAAATTTAAATCACAAGTAAAACATTTTTACTTTTAATGATCCTTCCGGGATAATTCACCAATTAATTCAACCTTTCCCTCAACTATAATTAAATATGTAATTACCATAAAGAAGACAACATACTAAAACGATAAGTCAAATAAAGTAACCTAGAGTAGCAATTTTTATGTGAGTTTTGATGACAAAAATTTGAAGTGACGCAAAAGTGATCTTTAAAAAAAAATCTTTTTTTTAAATCACTGTCAATTAAATAAATTAACTAATTTATTAAAATTTAAGGAGATCAGGGTGATTCCAGGGATACTTTAATCTAAAATTTTTAGCATACTGGACCGGTGCACTCAACCGGCTGCCTCGATACGTGGCTGCTTCTCAAATCCACCTAAGCATAGGAAGTTCAATTAAAATTTTAATTATAGTTAAACTAAAAGTGAATTGAAAATGAAGATAGTCAAAGAAAAATAGGTAATTTAAATTTAAAAAAAACTTCTTCAAGTTTTTAATTCTTTTTTCATATTTTTATATAAAATTTAGTAAAATTCATTATTCTAATTTTGTTTAAAAAAATGGAAAGGAAAGCGATTTACACTTCGAACAGAATGATTCCCAGTATCAGTAACATACAGACGAATTTTGAAAACCGATTCCTTGCGGATTCAAAATTTCGAATGATTTCGATTCAGAGATGAAATCAAATTGAAATTTGAACAAAAAATGAGATTGAAATCTAGAATTGTATTATTTCTACGAAAGTCCTTAAATACGGAATACCTTATAATATCAAACAATTTTATGAGAAGTCTAGATGCTACTCATGGACATAAGTGCTACGCAAAACATGATTCAGAGCTTGGACGATTGCAATGTATCCAACTTCGAACGCCGGTTTTTTGGAAATGAGAAAAATGACGACGATTTTAGAATTGTTTTTACAATTTTGAACTGAAAATTGAATCGATTTGAAAATTGAAGTTGAAAGATATTTCGAAAGCTCTTTTTGATTTCTTTAGGGAAACATTTTGAAAATTTAGAGCCAGATAAAGCCAATCCAAAAAATTTGCTTGCGAAACAAAAAGCAAATGCGCGTGCGCCCAGCGTTAAAGCGATTTTATACCAACATCGCTGACGCTGCTGATGAAATTCTTTTTCCGCTGGAAAAAAGCGGAAGCACAATTCTTCAAAACTTGTGTATTTAGCGGCCTTGATATATTGGAAAAATGATTTAAAGCGAAATTGTTAAGCACGAACGCACAGTGGCTAATAGAAACATGGGTCATAACAAGTAGGACGATTACTATGATGAATAACACTGTCTTTTATAAATAGGGAAGCAAAGGAGCGGTAATATGCAGCGTTCTCAAATTAAATTAGAATTATGTTGTCCTCGGACGGGCGTACTTGGCTATTGTCAAATAAAGTCATTCATCACCATCCTAGTTATCAATTTGATAATACGAGAATAATAATTGCAATGTAATTGGTATGGACTCGTAGAGAATGGTAGTGATTACTAGCTCGGTCAACTGGTTGGTTTTTGATTGTACAAATTACATAGAGCAATAATACTAGAATGCTAGAAGCTTATTCCTTATTTTTTTCGATTTCGGATACTCAAGTATCTGGCGTCGGATACATATGCTTCCGTCGACGAATGCAATAGGCGGATACAATACGGCGGAAACGTAATTTTAACTGGCGGATACAATGGGACACCCTTTCGTTTACTTCAACGAAACGTCTCTCACACACGGAATTGGACGCTCTAATTTATACTCTGACCTAAAGCAAACATTAATTTCTTATAAGAAAATCCTGCAAAAATCCATACGGTGTTGACAATAAAACTCAACTATTTCCGGAATCTACAATTGTCAACATTTCGCAGTTGAGGATGCAGATTTTGCCTAAAATTCTAATTTACCGTAAATTAAACTACAAATAATTTTTAATCACAATCAAATTTTAATCACAATTGAAATGACATGACAATTAAGGTATTTCAGGGTAATCCTCACCAGGATGCTTCGGAAATTTTTTCAACCTTCTACCCTCAGCTCCAAAATTTGAAATCCTCAAATTTTTATACAACGTTTCAGAATTCAGTTTTGAAATTTTGACGTTTCACGATTTGGAAAATCGCGTTATAAAATGAACTGAGCACAAGCGTTCAGCAGCGCTTTCAGCGCCGTTCCGTACCCCTCTCCAAAGAAGGAAAAAAGTAGGTTATGTTCGTTAAGCACTGTTTCGACTCCTAGATTGGGCCCAAAAATCAAATTTAGCATATTCCCAGCGATTCCAAAACGTGCTGCGCTGCGGATCGCTGTTTACGGCTGAATGGTGCATGCCCATCTTCTCGAAAACGGCGCTAACAGACGGCGGATCCTGCTCGTTGGAAAAGTTAGACGAGTGTACAGAGACGGGCTTGAAGGAAAAGCGATTAGAAATATGCGCACCATTTTTAGCGTTACCGCCATTTTCGCCCAAATCAGTGTCTTCAGCGATGCAAGAACGCCGCGCACCACTCGAATAGACACGGAACGCAGTTGATGCAGCAGTGCGTATAGATTTTGAAAACTAGGATACCGCTGCAGCGCCTTCCCAGCAGAACGATGACGTACAACGTGAAAAACGCTGTACTTTACATACAGAAA
Organism: Bilobella braunerae; assembly: GCA_034694865.1. Lineage (NCBI taxonomy): Eukaryota > Metazoa > Arthropoda > Collembola > Poduromorpha > Neanuridae > Bilobella > Bilobella braunerae. Next base: position 1,411 of record JAQFYP010000460.1, on the reverse strand, counting down.
GTTTCAAAATTAACGTCAAGCTAGGAAATTGTACACAGAAAAGGTTCCACAAAACGCTACTTCCGAGTTGTACGAGTAGTTGTAAGAAAAACGTAGATCACGTGATGATGGTTCTTCTCGAAGACAGCGTCAAAGATGGAGGGGCCGAGACCGAGCGGTGGGGCATTATGTGGCTGTTTTGATCCACGTTGACAAAGAAAAAATACGCAAAGGCTAACATCACATGAAATACAAATTTATTTTTAAAGTTTCAAAAAAGTTTCGAAACTCCATTTTTTAGATATATCCACTTTTAAAAAATTCTGCTTACTTGAAATTAAGCAAATGATCTATGCTTGAAAGTAAGAAAATCATCTGTACTTGAAACTAATTTGCTTTGCTAATACTTCTTGAAACTAAAAGTCTCATGATTTAAGCAAAATGGTTTGTGGTTGACACTAAAAGCAAATTGTTTTTGCTTAAAATTAAGAAAATATAAGATGCTTGAAAATAAGCAAAATACATTATAATTGAAATTAAGCAAATAGTTTGCTTCTCATTTTAGCCTTATGAAGTGTTTTCAAAGTTTACCTCTGCGTCGTTTTTGAGGGGTGGAGTCAAAGGGGTGAGACATTGTGGGTGGAGCATGGAGAGCCATTTGGTGGCGCACGGTTTCTACCATTGTCAGTTTTGCGTCATAATTTTGACGCAACTGGTTGTTGGAGAGAACGGTGTACGCCTGCGTAATTTCTTGAAATTTCTTTGTGGCACTGGGCTCTGAACGGTTGCGGTTGGCATCTGGGTGCAATTTTTTGCAACCGTCAAATAGATAATTTCTCGCTCAAGCGAGAATGCAGAAGAAACAAATTGACGCTGAATGGAAATCGCTGAATCGCTGGAGACATGTCTGCGATTCTCGAGCGATACAGTCATTGAGAAATGGACTAAGGTCACATCCCAAATTTATTTTTTATTATTTTTCAAATTTTCAAAATATTACAAGAGATGATTGACCCAGTAACCTAACCAAAAAAATAATTTACACTTGACAAAAAGGTGCAGAATTGCAGGAATCCCTTAAACTAAATTCGATGGTATTCTGAATCTGCAATTGCCAAAAATTTGCCATTTTGCAATGCACATTTTGCCTCAAAAAAAATTTCTAAAATTTCTCAAATTAAACAATTTGCATCAATACAATTAATTAGTTCATCACAATTAAGTCAAACGCAATTAAATTTTAATCACTAATTATAATATTTCATGATAATTTTCCTTAGGATAACTCAGAAGTTTCTTCAACTTGCCACTCTGTGAGGATATGATCCTCCCTTTGTGGCTAATTAAGGTTAATTAGTCAATTACTAATTAAAAGGGTAGGGCGAGTGCCCATAAGTGTTTGTGGGTAGAGCAGGCCCTGCAGAGAAGGAGA